>PVJL010013043.1:0-34095 GCA_004026885.1 Lyroderma lyra | reverse complement strand
CAGCCTCTCCAGCACTTGTTATTCCTTGTCTTGTTGATAACAGCCATTCTCACAGGTGTGAGGTGGTATCTCATTGTGGTTTTGATTTGCATTTCCCTGATAGCTAATGAGGATGAGCATTTTTTCATATGTCTGCTGGTCATTTGTATTTCTTCGTGGGAGAAGTGTCTGTTTAGTTCTTCTGCCCACTTTTTAATTGGGTTGTTTGGTTTTTGTTGTTAAGTCTTATTATTTCTTTATATATTTTAGATATTAGACCCTTATCTTATGCATTATTTGCAAATATTTTCTCCCATTCAGTTGGCTGTCTCTTTGCCTTGTTGATGGTTTTTTTTGCTGTGTAGAAGCTTTTTAGTTTGATATAATCTCATTCATTTATTTGTGCTTTTACTTCCCTTGCCTTTGAGGTCAGGTTCATGAAGTCCTCCTGGAGTCCTAGGACTATAAGTTTAGTACCAATGTCTTCTTCTATACAGTTTATTGTTGCAGGTCTGATATGAAGGTCTTTAATCCGAGTTAATTTTTGTATATGGAGAGAGTTCACAGGTCAAGTTCATTCTTTTGCATATATTTTTCCAGTATTCCCAGTACCACCTACTAAAGAGACTGTCTTTTCCCCATGTTCCTTTATCCAAACTTATTTGTCCATAAATTTGTGGGTTTATTTCTGGGTTTTCAGTTCTATTCCATCGGTCTATATTTCTGTTCTTCTGCTAGTACCAAGCTGTTTTGACTATTGATGCTTTGTAATATAAAATTGAAGTCAGGGAATGTAATGCCACCAGCCTTATTCTTTTTATGTAGTATTGCTTTGGCAATTTGAGGTCTTTTATGGTTCCATATAAATTTACTAATTCTTTTATGTATTTCATGAAAGTATGATTGTGGGATTTTGATGGTTATTGCATGAAATCTGTAGATTGCTTTGGGCAGAATGGCCATTTTAACAATGTTAAGTCTTCCTATCCATGAACAGGGGATATTTTTCCACCTCTTAAAGTCTGTTTCAATTTCTTTCAAAAATGTCTTATAGTTTTTCATGTATAAGTCTGTCATGCTCTTCTTAAGTTAATTCCCAGGTATTTCATTCTTTGTGTTGTGATAGCAAAGGGAATTGACTCCCTCATTTCTTTTCCAGTGGATTTGTTGTTTGTATAAGAATGCTGTTGATTTTTTTACATTGATTTTTTATCCTGCAACTTTACTATATTTGTTTATTGTTTCTAATAGTTTCCTGGTGGAATCTTTGGAATTTTTTTATATAAAGGATCATGTCATCTGCAAATAGTGACAATTTGACCTCTTCTTTCCCAATTTGGATACCTTTGATTCCTTTCTCTTGCCTGATTGCTGTGGCTAGAACTTCCAGTACTATATTAAACAGCAGTGGTGATAGGGGGCATCCTGTCTTGTTCCTGATTTTAGGGGAATAGGCTTCAGCTTTTCCCCATTCAGTATGATGTTAGCCACGGGCTTGTCATATATGGCCTTTATTATGTTGAGATACTTTCCTTCTATACCTATTTTATTTAGTGTTTTGATCATAAATGGATGCTGGATCTTCTCGAAAGCTTTTTCTGCAGAAATTGAAATGACCATATGGTCTTTATCTTTGATTTTGTTTATGTGGTGTATCACATTGATTGATTTTTCATATGTTGAACCATCCTTGTGCTCCTGGGATGAATCCCACTTGATCTTGATGTATGATCTTTTTGATGCATTGTTGTATTCTGTTTGCTAATATTTTGTTTAGAATTTTTGCATCTGTGTTCATTAGAGATATTGGTCTTTAGTTTTCTTTCTTTGTTTGTCTTTGCCAGGCTTTGATATTAGAGTAATGTTGGCCTCATAGAATGAGTTAGGAAGTATTGCTTCCTCCTCAATTTTTTGGAAGAGTCTGAGGAGGATAGGTGTTAATTCTTCTTTGAATGCTTGGTAAAACTCATTGGTGAAACCATCTGGTCCAGGGCTTTTGCCTTTAGGGAGATTATGGATAGTGGTTTTAATCTGTTCACTATCAATTGGTCTATTTAGATTATCCACTTCTTGGTTCAATCTAGGTAGGCTATAAGTTTCTAGAAACTTGTCCATTTCTTCTAGATTGTTAAATTTAGTGGCATAAAGTTCTTCATAATATTTTCTTATAATTCTTTGTATTTCTATGGTATCAGTGGTAATTTCTCCCCTTCCATTTCTAATTTTGGATATTTGTGTCCTTTTCCTTTCGTCCTTTGATTAGTCTACCAGGGGTTTGTCAATTTCGTTGACTTTCTCAAAGAACTAGCTCTTCGTAATATTAATTTTTTCTATTGTCCTTCTGTTCTCTAATTGGTTTAGCTCTGCTTTAATTTTTATTATTTCTTTCCTTCTGCTGACTTTAGGTTTTGTCTGCCCTTCTTTTTCTAGTTCTTTAAGGTGGGATGTTAAGATGTTTACTTGTGATTTTTCTTGTTTCTTAAGATAGGCCTGTAGTGATATAAATTTCCCTCTTACTACCGCTTTCGCAGTGTCCCAATAATTCTGATATGTTGTATTTTCATTGTTATTAGTTTCTATATATTTTTAAATCTCATCTTTTATTTGTTCTTTTATCCAGTCCTTTTTTAATAAGCTGTTGTTTAATTTCCATGTATATGTGTTTCTCTGTGCTTTCCTTTTACAGTTGATCTCCAATTTCAAAGCCTTGTGGTCTAAGAATACACTTGGTATGATTTCGATGTTCTTGAATTTGCTGAGGCTACTTTTGTGACCCAGCATGTAGTCTATCCTTGAGAATGTTCCATGTGCACTAGAAAAGAAGGAATAGTCTCTTTTTGCTGGATGAAGTGTCCTGTAAATGTTAATTATGTCCAATTGCTGTAATGTGTCATGTAGAGCTCTTGTTTCCTTATTTATTTTCTGTTTGGATGATCTGTCCATGGCTACTAGTGGGGTGTCTAAATCTTCCACAATGATTGTTTGTTCATCAGTTTCTCCTTTCAAATCTGTTAGTAGTTTCTTTGTATATTTTGGTGCATCCTGGTTGGGGGCATATGTATTAATTAGTGTCAGATCTTCTTGTTGTTGTATTGTGCCTTTTATCATTATGTAATGTCCATCCTTGTCTTTTACTATCTTTTTTAACCTAAAGTTTATTTCATTAGATATCAGTATGGCAACTCCTGCTTTTCTCTGGTTACCATTTGCTTGAAGTATTGTTTCCCATCCTTTCACTCTGAGTCTGTTTTTGTCCTTATGGCTAACGTGATTTTCTTGGAGATAGCATATGGATGGGTTCTGTTTTTTAATCCAGTGTGCTACTTTTTATTGGTGAGTTCAGTCCATTAACATTTAGAGTGATGATCGATATGTGAGGATTTCCTGTGGCCATTACTTATGTCTTTGTTTTTGTTTTATTTTCATTTCTTTCTTGTTGCCCCAACTTTATTCCATTTTTCCTGATGTTTCATTTCAGGTCAAAGAGCCTCTTTCAGTATTTCTTGGAGTGCTGGCCTTGTGCTGGAAAATTCCCTCAGCTTCTGAGTGTCTGAGAAGGTCTTTATTCCACCTTCATATCTGAAAGATAATTTTGCTGGATAATTTATTCTTGGCTGTAAGTTCCTCTCTTTTAAATTTTTGAATATTGGAGTCCACTCCCTCCTGGCTTGCAGAGTTTCTGCTGAGAAATCTGATGCCAGTCTGATGGGTTTTCCTCTAAAGATTATAGTTCTTTTTTCCCTGGCTGCCTTGAGAATTGTCTCTTTGTCTTTAGTTTTGGACATCTTTAGTACCATGTGTCTTGGAGAAGATCTGTTAGGATCCAGGTATCTAGGGGACCTGTTTTCTTCTTGAACTTGGGGTTCCAGATCTTTCCATAGGTTTGGAAAGTTCTCATCTACTATTTGTTTGAGTATGTTCTCTGTAGAATGCTCTACCCCTTCTTCTATTCCTATTATCCTGATGTTGTTTTGTCTCATGGAGTCAGATAGTTCTTGCAGAGTTCTTTGAATCCTTTTGGTTCTGTATTCCCTCTCTTCCTCTTTCTTAGCTGTTTCCATGTTCTGATCTTCGATATCACTACTTCTTTCCTCCATCTGGTTGGCCGTTTCCTATGGCAGTTATTTTGTTTCTCACTTCTTTTATTGTATTATTTATCTCTCGCATTTCCGTCTCAATCTTGGTTATGTTTTGAATTTCTTTGTTAAAGTGTTCCTTTTGTTCATGAAGTTCCTTTTTTATGTCATTCATATCCTTTTTTATGTTGTTTATGTCAGCCATGGTGCTCTGCCAGTGTGTTTTCATTTCTCTCACAGCCTTTAGAATGGCTACTTTAAATTCTCTGTCACTTAATTTAGAAACTTGTAGGTCTAAGAAGCTGTCTTGATAAATGTCCTCTTCTTTCTGAGGAGTTTAAGTTTTTAAGGAATTCATCCTGTCTGCTGGGTTCTTCCTCTTTGACATAAGGGTGTTATGTTCAGTAGTGCCCAGGAGCCCAGATTGGTACTTTTGGGGTGTCTTGGTGTAGGGCAGACACAAGGTGGTACTGGGGGTCAAGTTTTGGGAGAGAGAGGGGTTGTTTATTTCTTATTTCTGGTCTCCTGCTACGTTTGGAGGGGGTGTGCATCTATCATTGTCCCTCTGCTTCCTGTAGTTAGTTGGTTGGGAAGGTTGTAGGAAAGGGGAGAGGCCAACAAAGGCACACCGGGGCAACTCCACCTTCTGCCCTATGCTGGGGAAGCTGGGTGATGCGGGCCAAGGCTGCTCTTGCTGGCTGGGGCAAATGCTATCAAATCCGCCTTTCTTCCCAGGCCTGCTTCTGTGGCCAAATGTTGGGGCAGAGTCTGGGCTCGCACTGGTTTTAGGACCCAGGGGCGCAGAAGCAGGCGTGCACACAAGTCCGAAGCTGTGGGTCTGACCCCGCGGTAGGAAGGCAGCCGGCCTGCCTCCGCAGCGGGCCTGGAATGGGAGCCGCAGCCCTGCGCATGAGCCGTGCTCGTTGGGCCAGCAACCAGCTCCCATCCACAGCGGGCCGGGTCAGGAGCCACAGCCCTGTGTAGGGGCTGTGCACTGCCTGTGCGGCAGCCGGCCCGCCTCCGCAGTGCAGCCAGCCAGAACGGGAGCCGCAGCCCCATCTGTGTAGGGACTGTGCACTGCTGCACAGCAGCTGGCTTGTCCCCGCAGCGCCCGGACCCGGAACCGCAGCCCTGTGCGCGCCTGCGCTGTGGGTCCTAAGGGAGCCTAGAGCCAAGATGTCGTCTCCACAGTTCAGAGTCCTCGCTGAGCCCTGCTACCACTCAAGACTTCCAGAAGCTGGCTCCCAAGGTCTGTCCCCAATTCGCCGCTCCAAATTTCAGCTCCCCAGCCCAGCTCCCCAATGATTCCCACTGTTGCTAGGGTTTTTCCTCTTGTCACCTCTTGGCTTCCCACCCCCATGCACTGCAATCAGCCGCGGTCAGGTCCTGTTGCGATCCATCTCTGCTGCCTCCCCTCTCTCCCGCTCGCCCCTTTCTCTCCAAACCTTAGGTATTTACTTGCGATGTGTGGATGTCTCAGCTGCCATTTTTTTGTCACCTAGGGTCCTCTTTCTTGGCTCCTGGGTGGCCATTCAATTGTGTTTTCTGGGAGAGGCTTTAGGGACCTCCTCTCTAGTTGCCCGTCTTGTCCTCCTCCTGCCAGAAGATCAAAGTTTTAAATGCTAGTGACAATGAATTGGCCACCAAAACTGGTGAGAACATTGAATTAAACATAAGAAAAAAATCTATTTTAAAATATTACTTTTTCATTAAATGAATTTCACTTTATATCACCTGAAAATACCATTTTCAGTAATTTTAGAAGTAAATTAAAAATGCCCATTTATTGAAGGGAAAGATTAACTAATTAATAAGATGATATTTCAAAAGTTTTTATTTTTTCTAATAACACAAGACTATTAAATATTAATATATTTTTGATGCCCACACGAACCAGAACAATTTGCAATTTTAAAATGAGAAAATACAGGTAAATAAACTTTGAGTTTTGACAAAAAAAGTACATAATCTCTTTCCACACTACAGAGGTGATCATAAGAGATCAAATTGATTCGAAATTTATGTAAGTACCAATTAAAAGTTCTGACCAAAATGAATCTCATTTCAACAAGTACATGAGATTTAGAGAATAATGTTAGGTAGATGAGTAAGGTAACATTCAAAGTACTTTAGTTACTACAATCTTGGAGGTAGAATAACAGGTCCTTTTGGAGATTCAGTGTTTTAGAATAGAAAGTAAATGTATATTTCAACTTCATCTAAGTCAATACTTTTTCAAATAACAGCTGAAGTTTACTTCTACATTCAGAGGATGCAAACTCAGAAAGGCTTTTTTTTTTTTTTTTTTTTTGAGCAGTGGAAATAGTTAATTTCAATAAAGATGTGAAAAATTGTCTATATTTTTCTTAGAAAAAGTAATCTAAACAATAACAATATGAGACACACTTTTAAATTGTGACAGATAAAAAAGGATCTATGGTTCATTGCAAAATTTAAACTTGATTAATAGGAAGTAATGGCACTTGAAACTTAAGCCAGCATGTAACAATTTAGAAGTTAACTCCCCATTCCACACACATGAGTTTAAACCATGTTTTGACATCTCAAGCACTGGTGTTAAGGACATTGTTAAATAAATAAGAGTTTTCCCACAAATGACAGAGTTCTTCTAAAGATAATGAGGAAGGTGTCTCATTTACATGAGCAATAAAATTTTAAATAATAATGAGGGTTCTTGGTACTGGTTTGCCATTGATAGTATAAAAACTATGAAAGAGTGGAGGAAAAAACAGTTCTCAGAGAAAAGGAAAAACACAAAACATAAAGGAAAAAGGAAAAGAACCCAATCAGATCATAGAAAAAAAATAACTTAATAAAATAATTGCATTTTATTATTCAGGGTGCAGCTCCAAGTAAGAAAATGAGAAAACAAAATTAGGATTGTAGATTTCTAGATATACAAATATAAAATGCATTGATACTAATGGGATCAGATCTCAGATTTGACACAGAAAAATATATATCTTCTTAAAAAAGCACTATGTCACCCCAAAATTATAACCAAGTGGGAAGTTAAAGTAAATGAGAAATTTTAGGCTTTATGAAAATAAATAAACTTTATCTGGATGAGACTCAACAAGTAGGAGAAGTAATAATATTGTGGTAGTGTACCAATGCCTTCCATGGAAGAAAAGGGTATGGTGTTTTTGCTTTTGTCTTTTTATTTGTTTGTTTGTTCTAATAGAGTTTAGTGGAAAAGTATAAGATTGGTGGCAAGTAATACCTAGATATGAGTAATATTTCTGTTTTCTAAATTCAAATTTCTATGAAGCCTTAATTTGCCTTGTGGAGCACAAAAAGATACAGGAAAAAATGAGGCAGTGATTTTGGGGACTCATTTCTTATCAACAGAAAGAATTGGTTCTTAAATGTGGTAAGAATTGTAGTAGGAATTTATTATACTGTTTCAAATACATAATATTGAAAGAATGGAATCAAAGACATAGTCACATAAGAACAAAAAATGGAGTTTTTTCTCCTTTGTGGTTTTCTAGCAGTAAGAACAGAATTACATTGAACTGTGATTGTCTTTTGCTATTCTACCTCTCCAGATGACTTTGAACCATTGAAAATAAGCAATAATATTTTATTCATCTTTATATCTTTAATACATAGCATAATCTTTCTTATTTGAGAATGTAAAACACTTGATCCTCATTATTCATAGAGTTTGTTTTTGCAAATTTGTCTACTGACTAAAATTTATTTCTAACAATAATATCCATACTCATGACATTTTTCACGATGATTTGAAAACATGCATATATATAAATAGGTGAGAAATATGAGTCACAGAGTATGCATTTTTGCAGCTAAGGTCAAAGAAAGAGATGGTTTGCCATTTTGTTTTAGCTTTCACATTATAAACAAGTGTATTTTTGTAGCAATTTAACGCAACATTTTTCTCATTCTTGTACTTTTTGTTGGTATTGTTGTTGTTTAAAATTATCCTCAGGGGGGTTCCCAGGAGGTCCCTAGTGGTATAGTGGCTAGGCCTCAATGCTATCACTGCCTTGGCCTGGGTTCAATGCCCACTCAGGGAAATAACCCAAGAAAAGAAAAGGAAAGTTATCTCCAAGCAGAGTGTTGAAATGCTGTCTACTGTTCCTAATTACAAAAGGTTGTGATGTGCTTTTTTCAGAAAATGCATGTTAGATAAATTTTGTTCAGTCATGAGTTATAATGCCATTGACTGCAAGTTCAATATTAATGAATCAACAATATGCATTAAGCAGGTGTCTTTAAATAAAACACGCATAAAACAAGCTTATGTGTACCAAAAAGTGTGGCCAAGGCTTGCAGGAATCTAATCCTTTCTTGCAGCAAAGATTCAGTATTCATTAATTCAATGCTCACAATAAATTTGTAGAACAGAACTACAATGACACTTATTCAATATATACAATGTACATATCTTTCTTGAAAAAGTGTTATTTCAAGGAAATATTTATTATTCATGAAGATAGACTTACTTTTTTATAAATACAATTTTATGTGTTTTCAGAAAATACATGTAATCTGCTATTAAATGGATTCAGGCTTTTAGAAATTTAACAGCTGAAGATTCTGGGATTCATTAGCAGCTCTACAAGTCAAATTTCATGTAACATGCTATATAACTTTACATTAAGTCTCTAAATTCTCTGAAGTTTTCTCCTCATCTGCATAAAGAATTGCCTCATGAAGCTGTTGCAAAGTCCCAAAGAGATAATGTGAAACAAGTATTTTCTAAAAAATGCTGAATAAATAATTGTTAATTTTGATTGTATAAGTTTTATCTATTGAGACAAATTAAATTTAAATAGCTATAACTAATATAAACATCTTACACACTTTTAAAAAAAATGACTATCAACTCCTCGATAATTCTATGCCACCTAACTTGAGGCTGTGAAAGTGAAGAATGTAAAAAGTATAAGGCTGCTGCACTCAAAAGACCTTGTAGTTTATGTGGAAAAATTAGGCATTCATATCTTTTTTTAAATAAAGATATGTAAGATAGCAAATGATAAACACACACCAAAACATTTTTTAGGGCACTAAGATGGGTGAAACTACGAACAACACTTCCTTCAAAGAGACAATACAAACCTCCTGCATCTGGAAACAGGAGACAAAAATGAGAAAAATTTTATGTTTTTGGCATTTTACTTCCCTTGATCTTAAATGTCATTTTAAATACACAAAAATGTTTCTAAGAATCATTCTTATACAATCATTTTTACCTAGATATGAAGTACAATATACTAGATGTCAAGTTGTTCTAAAATACAATTTTGGAATTTATCTAAATGCATTGTTTATACTTTATTTTGACATTAGATATTATTTTATATCAATTTTGATAGTACAGCACAGTGATTAGACATTTATATAATTTAAGAAGTGACCCCCTTACTAGTGTAGTACCCACCTGACATTATGCGTAGTTATTACCATACTATTGACTAAATTCCTTATGTTATACCCTACATGGCTACTGCATAACAACCAATTCGTACTATTTAATCTCTTTCTCTTTTTCACTTACCATCAACACTCCTTTTGTCTGGAAATGATGAAAATATTCTCTGTATCATGAGTTAATTTCTGTTAATATGTTAATTTATTTTGTTTTTTTGATACCACATATAAGCAAAATTACATTGCATCTACATTTTTCTGTCTGACATACTCCACTCAGCACAATACCCTCCCTCCAGGTTCATCCATGCTCCCTCAGATGTCAAGAACACATTCCCTTTCATGGCAGAGATATATTCCATTGTATATCTATCTATACCACCTATTATATATTCATTCATTTATTGACAAACACTCAGACTACCTCTACATCTTGGCCATTATAAACAATGCTGCAATGAACATATGGTTGTATATGTCCCCTCAAAGCAGTATTTTGGGATTTCTTCAGATAAATATTCAGAGGTGGAAGTACTGGGTCTTTCTTTGTCTCTTGTCATAGCCTTTGTTTTAACACCTATTCTGTCCACTATAAGCATTGGTACTCCAGTTTTTTTGTTGGTTTGTTTGTTTTCCTTTTTATGAAATATGTTTTCCCCATCCCTTTCTTTCAGTCTGTGTGTGCCTTTCAATATGAAGTGAGTCTCTTGTAGGCAGCCTATGTAAGGGTTTTCTTATCCATTCACCCACCCTATCTTTTTATTGGAGCATTTAATCTATTTACATTTAACTAATTGTTGATAGATATGTAGTACTCGCCTTTTTTATTATTTGTATTTATATGTATGTATGTTTGTACGTCTTAAAGAATAAACATTCTTCGTAATACTGGTTTGGTGGTGAGAGACTTCTCTTAGCTTTTTCATGCCTGGGAAGCTCTTTATCTGTTCTTCAATTTTTTTCTATACTTTTCTTTTTTATTGTTACATTTATTGGGGGTGACATTGGTTAGTAAAAATCACATAAGTTCCAGGTGAACAGTTCTACAATACATCATTTATGTGTTATGTTATGTGTTCATCACCCAGAGTCAATTCTCTTTCCATCCCCATATGTTTGAGACCCTGTCCCTTCTCTCCCACCCACCTCCCCCCCATATCCTCAGGTAACCACTAAACTATTGATTATGTCCATGAGTTTTTATTTCTTTGTTGCTTTCAGCTCTGTGTTCCCTATATGAATGAAATCATATGGTTCTTGGTTTTTTCTGTCTGGCTTATTTTGCTTTGTATAATGGTCTCAAGGTCCATCCATGTTGTCATAAATGGCACTATTTTATCTTCTTATAGCTGAGTAATATTCTATTGTGTATATGTACCACAGCTTCTTTATCCAGTCATCTATTAAAGGACACTTCGGCTGTTTCCATGATTTGACCACCATGAATAGTGCTGAAATGAACATTGAGATACATATATCTTTAAGGACTAAGATATTCAAATTTTAGGGGTAGATACTCAGAAGTGGAATTGTCATGTAATATGGTAATTCTATTCTTAGTTTTTGGAGGAATCTCCATATTGTCCTCCATAGTGGTTGTAGCAGTTTGCATTTTCACTAGCAGTGTATGAAGGTTTTTCTCGACACCCTCTCCAATACTTCTTGTTCCATGTCTTGTTGATAATATTGATAATAGCCATTCTAGCAGGTGTGAGTTTGTATTGCAATGTGGTTTTAATTTGCATTTTCCTAATAGCTAATGAACTTGATCATTTTTTCACATATCTGTTAGCCATTTGTATGTCTTCCGGGGAGAAGTGTCAGTTTAGATCCTCTGCACATTTTTTAATTGGACCCTTTGATTTTTTGTTGTTGAGTTATACAAGTTCTTTATATTGTTTGCAAATATTTTCCCCCATTTATTGATTGGTCTCTTTGCTTTGTTGATGGTTTCTTTTGCTGTGCCAAAACTTTTTAGAACTGTTATCATACACCAAAATTAAATAAAAATGAATTAAAGTCCTCCACTTAAGACCCAAAACTAGAAAACATCAGTACTAAATTCATAGACCTTGGGTTTAAGGAGGACTTTATGAACCCAACCTCAAAGTCAAGGGAAGTAAAAGCAAACATAAATAAATGTGACTATGTATTTTAATTTTAAATGTCAGGTTTGCTGGGTAGAGTAATCTTGCTTTTTAATCTAGATGTTTCTCTTTCCATGATTTTAAGTATTTCCTGCCAATCTCATTTGGCCTACAATGTTTTTGTTGAGAAATCAGCAAACAGTTTTATGGGAGCCCCCTTGCAGGTAAATGCTTTTCTCTTGCTCCTTGTAAGAGTCTTTCTTTGTCTTTAAGCTTTAGTGTGGGCTCTTTGGATTCATCTTGTTTGGAACTTCCTGTGTTTCCTGGGCTAGTATGTCCAACTTATTCTTCAGGTTAGGAAAACTTTCAATGATTATTTCTTTAAATCAGTTTTCAATTCTTGGTTCTCTCTCTCTTTTTTCTGGTACTCTTATGAGGTGAATGTTGGTATACTGGATGTTGTCCCAGAGGCCCCTTAAACTATCTTCACATTTTTTGATTTGTTTTTTTAATATATAGATATAGATATATATATATATATATATATATTTTTTTTTGCTGTTCTGACTATTTTCTGCTACCTTATCTTCTAAATTGCTGATTCAGTCCTCTGCTTTATCTGATCTATTGTTGATTTCCTCTAATGTATTCTTCATTTCAGTTATTGTTTTTCTTTATTTGTGATTGGTTTTCTTTTATATTTTTGTCTTTATTTTTATATTTTCTGTCTCTGTTGAAGTTCTTGCTGAAGTCATTGAACATCCTTATTACCAGTATTTTGAAATCTGCATCTTGTGGGTTATCACCATTTTGTTTAGTCCTTTTTCTGTAGTTCTGTTCTGTTCTTTCATTTGGAACATTTTTCCTTGTCTTTCCTTTTTGGCTGGATCCTTGTGTTCATTTCTATGCATTAGGTAGGACTGGGATGTGTCTGGCATTAGTAGAGTGGCCTTAGGTACTAGGTATTTTGTGGGGCCCCATGGTGCAATCTCCCTGGTCACCAGAGCCGGGTGCTCCAGGTGTACCTTTGGTGTGGGTTGTGTGTGTCCTTCTGTTGTAGTTGAGCCCTGGTTGCTATCTGCATGTCAGTGGGGGGAACTGACCCATGGGAGGATTGGTTGTGAGAACTGACTGTGACTACAGTGGAGCAGCTATGGTGCAAGCTCTGACCTTAAGGAGTAGGGTTCATTTCAGCAGGACTCTGGTATCTACCTAGTGTGTCCTTTGGTTGTGTTGTGTCATTTTTGGAGGCAGCTGGGTGATGCTCCAGCTTGGTTCAAAGCTAGCCACAAGCCATGCCAGTTGAGACCCCCAGGGAGGGGACCTGCTCCTGGCCAAGTTTAACTGCAACCTGTGTTCTGTCCAGTGTCATCTGGTATGAGCCACAAAGCAATCTGAAGATGGCTGCCACTCACTCTGGGCTTGAAATTGCCTTGAGAGGCTAAGTCACAAAGCTAAATCAACAATCACTAATGCTGAGCTTAAGGATTCTCAGCCAGAAGTATGAGACATCCCAAGGCCAGGTGCTATTTTTGGAGGTTTTATGAACACTTGAGAGATTTTTTTATGAAAGTCCATGGCATGAGCTAAAGCAGATTGTTTGTACAGAAAAGCTGCTGGAAGTTGCTTGGATGTACTCACAAGTTGGTTGGGATGGAGTCTCAGCAAATCACTAGAGTAGGACAAAGGAAAGATGATAGCCAGTTTGATAGAGACTCAGATATGGCACCTGCCTGCATTTACATTGGGATGTAAAGGGATAAACAAAGGACCTGTGGCTTCTGCCAACACTTCTGTCTGGGAGGAAACTGTTCTTCCAGCTCTCACCCTGAAACAAGACAATTTGGTTTCTCCCCATGTGCCCCTGGTACCTTTCCAGCTGCTTCCCCAGTAGTGAGTTCAGAATGAGTGAGTCTGTAAGTAAGTAAGTTCATGCACAGGCCCTTTAAGAAGATTGCCTGGAACTGCAGCCTCACACAGACTTATTCAGGTAACAATTTCTGCTGATTTTCACAGCCAGAAATTATGGTGACTTCTCTTCCTGGGCTGCAGAGACTGGTATTGAACTAGGATCCCTCACTCCTCTAGGGGGAACCTTCAAAGTCAAGATATTCCTTCTGATTTTTCAGTCACACATAGACCTTGAGAATGGTAGGAGTAGCAGAGACACATTCTGTGTCTCCTACCATTCTCAAGGTAGCTACTTCTGTATGTCCATTGTTGCAGGGCTTCATTTTGATAGACTTTAGTCAATTCTCAATGATAATTTTTCTGTAGTTTAGTTTTAATGTGGTCATGAGAGGAAGTGAGCACAGTGTTTATGTACTCTACCATTATGACCAAAAATTTTCATGTAACGCATTATTTTTCTGCAAAACTACATAGGTTTTTCTAGACTTGTTATGTGATTTAATTATGTTTTCTAGTTGTAACATATCTCTACTTAGAGTAATTACTGACTACTATAATTATAAAAATCATGCACATACACACTAATATACTTAAGATCATTTTTTTTCTACCTGCAACAGGAAAAAATGAAGTTCTATATTTATTAAATAAAGAGGGTCCTAAGCAACAGGGACATCATGAGTTGTTTATTTGTGCTGAGCAGACTCCTTGACTTTAAAGATCATTTTTTATTTCTTGATCACAAGTGTGAAACTCTCAAAGTAGGTAAGAGCACAAATAAGAAGAAATTACCCTATTGGGTAATAATTGTGTCCTTAGAACAAAAATATAGTATATTAATAGCTAATTTGGTTTTATACAAATTCCATTTTTGGTTGTATAATATATTCTAAATTTTGTTTTATAACTTTATTTGTGAAGATATGTGATGTGCATAGATATTATTGTGATGTTAGGTAAGTAAATTGAGACCTAGCTTATGAAAGTTCTTATAGCTATTGGTGAAAGCAACAAAAAAATTTTTTTTTGTAAATATGTGTCTGTCTTTTTATAAAATAATCTCTGACTGGTGACTTTAAGGTCATAATGGTTGGTTTTTGTCTCATACACGAAGCTTTATATTTTTCTAATTAAATTATTAGTAATAGGTGATGTTATCTTAGTATACATGGAAAATAAAAATCTATTTTTAGAGGGAATGCACTTAGTAAAAGCACAGAAGGAAAAACATAGAAAAATAATTGGGTTTCTGTTTTAGACTGCATTTATTTTATATAAGTGTAAGTCAAGATCATTTTCAAGACTATTGTTTTATTACCATTACTGAGTTTTAAATCACAATTTAAGCAATATAGATTTTTTAAAAATTGGGCATTCAGAGAATTATGACATATAAAGTTATAATGAAACTCAAAACAAGATAGGAAACTAATTTAAAGCACAGTTGGTAGCATATGATAAAATGAAAACTAAATTTAATAGTGTTTTTTTCTCTTACCATGGGGAATCAATGACACCCATTCTAAGAAAACAATTACAGTGTATCTAAGACCTTAGATCCATAAATATAACAGATCTATGTTTTGTCTTCAAATTGGATAGGGATTAATTAGTTTTCTTATTTAATTGTGCCTTGTGTTTGTCTTAATTTTATCAAATGTTTAAAATGTATATTCTCTTTTCTTTCACATAGTAACTCTGTGAGATGGAAAAGTTTCATAGTGATACCACCACTTTGTGGAAGAGAAAAACAAGTGTTTCAAGATAATATAAATAAGCAACTCAAATAAAACATGATCACACAACCAAGAATCCTAAACAATTTGAGGAAAACTAATCATATGAAAGAGAGGAAAAAAATTAAAAAATAAAGAAACTAATATCTGAGGATATAGACTTAATAGGGCACACAGACTAATGCTTTAGATAGTTATGATTGCCAGAGATCTATCAGCAGTAGAGATTGTACAAATTTAAAATTCTATCATAAAAAACTCAAAATTTGCTTAATATTCATTGCAAGGGTAAGCTGAATAATTGAATAGAGGAGTACTCCCACAAGATAACACAAAAAGAAAGAAAACATAAAAACGGTACTATACAGTCTTAAGATATATATTTAAAAACATGTTACAGAAGACTTGAAGAGATAAAATGAAAGGCAATTTTTTTAATTATATAAACTTTCCTCTCATTACTGCTTTTGCTGCATCCCAAAAGTTTTGATATGTCATATTGTCATTTCCATTTGTCTCTATGTATGTTTTGATCTCTACTTTTATCTCTTCTTTGATCCAGTTGTTCTTTTGTAACATGTTGCTTAATCTCCACATATTTGTGGTTTCTCCCACTTTATTTTGCAGTTAATTCCTAATTTTAAAGCATTGTGAAATTTGAGGGAAAAAAGAACAAAACTGAAGGTATTACACTCCCTGAATTTAAATTGTACTACAAAGTGGCCATAATCAAAACAGCATGGTATTGGCAGAAAAACAGACATACAGATCAGCAGAACAAAAGTGAGAGCCCAGAAATAAACCCACATATATATGAGCAAATAATTTTTGACAAAGGAGCCAAAAACATAAGGTGGAGAAAAGATAGCCTCTTCAATAAAGGCTAGATAAATTAGAAAACCACAAGCAAAATAATGAAACTACACTGCTATTCATCACCATACACAAACATTAACTCAAAATTGATCAGTGATATACATATAAGACTTGAAACAATAAAAGTTAGAAGAAAATATTGGTAATAAACTTATGAACCTTGGTCTTAGAGAGAATTTTATAAATTTGACCTCAAAGACAAAGAAAGTAAAAGCAAAATAAATGAATGGGATTATATTAAACTAAAAAGCTTCTGCACAATAAAAGAAATTATCAACAAAACAGAGGCAACCAACCAAATAGGAGAAGATATTTGCAAACACCTCCAATAAGGGGCTAATATCCAAAATACATAAAGAACTCATACAACTCAACAATAAAAAAATCCAATTAAATAAATGGGCAGAGGACCTGAACAGACACTTCTTACAAGATGACATAAAAATGACCAACAAATATATGAAAAGATGCTCAACTTTACTAGCTATTAGGGAAATGCAAATCAAAACCTCAGTGAGATACCACCTCACATCTGTCTGGATGGCTATTATCAACAAGATAAGTAATAATAAGTGTTGGAGAAGCTGTGGAGAAAAAGAAATTTGTATACACTGTTGGGAATGTAAATTGGTATAGCTACTATGGGAAACAGCATGAAGCTTCCTCAAAAATTGAAAATAGAATTACCATATGACCCAGAAATCCCACTTCTGGTTATCTGTAAACTTTATTTGTGAAGATATATATACTCCTATATTCATTGCACAATTATTCATGGCCAAGATATGGAAACAGATGAAATGTCCTTTGATAGTTGATTGCATAAAAAAATGTGGTACATATACACAATGGAATACTACTCAGTCATAAAAATAGATGAAATTGTGTCATTTGCCACAATATGAACAGATCTTGAAATCATCATGCTAAGCAAAAATAATCAGATATAATATCAGATAGAAAACATAAAAATTATAGTATTTCATTCAAGAGGAATGTAAAATTGAAACAACAAATGAACAAACCAAACAAACAAAAACTGACAGACACTCACAATAGTATAATGATTATCAGAGTGGTAGAAAGAGATTTGACTTTGAGTAGTAAACCATATATATGCAATATACAGATAAAGTATAATGAAACTATAAACTTGAAACTTATTTAGTATTATTAAACATGAGTAATGTCACCCAAATAAATTTAATACACTTTTCAAAAGATAAAATAGAATTATCTAGAATTGAATGATAATAGGATATCTAACTTGAAAAATCTTGCCAAGTATTGAATGGCAGGAATTTTAAATACTCATACACACAACACACACACACACACACACACACACACACACACACAAATATGCACACATATGTGCACACATTTCTAGACACATATTGTGGTAACATATGCGAACCCTTAAGTCTAAAAATTTACCTTAATTTTTGCTTAAGATGGCAGAGTAGGTAAATGCTGTGTTTACTTTCATTCATGATCAAATTAAAATCACAACTAAACTACAGAACAACCATTATTGAGAATTGTTTGAAATCTAGCTGAATAGAAATCCTATAACCAAGGATATACAGAAGAAGTCCTGTGAAGGCCGTTAGGAGGGGCAGAAGAGCTGACCAGGCTGGTTCCAACCCACTGCTGCAGTTAAAAATTGAGAAAGATATCTCTATTGTGGAAGAACCCTGAGGAGTGAGGGGTCTCAGTCCCACACTAGGCTCCCCAGCCCAGGGTTTCAGTACCAGATTCGAGAAGTTCCTATGATTTCTGTCTGTGAAAACCATCAGAGCTTGTGGCTGAGCAAGATGAAGTCCTGCTAAAGTCCCAGGGATATCTCTAAAATGGTCCATGCAAGAACTTACTCATTGACAAACTCACTTGCTCTGAACTCTAGCACTGGGACAGCCACTCAAAAGTCACTAGGGACACACAAGGAGAAACTGTGTAGCTTAAAGGCAAAGGCTAAGGCTCAGCTTTATTCCAAAATAGAGTGCTGGCAGGAGGCATTGTTCTTTTGTTGAGCCCTAAGCCCTACCAGCATGTGGAATCAGACAAGAACCATATCCAGGTCTCCATCAACCAGACTGACACCATTAACTCTGCCCTGATGATTCCCTGAGACTCTGTCCAGCCCCACTTGTAGACCCAAACTGCTCCCAGGACTTTTCCATAAAACAGCTGTCTTGGCTCATGCTGTGGACGTTCCTAAAAATCCCAAACAAGGAGCAGCTGTCTTTGGCATGCCCTCTAACTCTTGTTAAGCAGTCCCAAGACCAGCACTAGCAGTAAGCATCCTCAATTTGAAGCCTAGCATCTTCTAGGCACCTACAAGCTGAGTGTGAGTGGTAACCATCTGCATATTGCTTTGTGGGTCATGTCAAGTAGCCCCAGGAAGTACACAGTCTGTGGCTGAACTTGGCCTGGGGTGTAGCCATTTCCAGGAGTCCCCAAAGCTGGCACACTCAGTGGCCAGCATTGAACTCAGTCAGAGCACCACCTGGCTACCTCCACAGACAACACTCCCAAAGAGCCAAATGAGCAGGCACCAGAGCCCTGCTAAAACAAGTCCTGCTCTATCGGGTTAGCCCCTTCACAGTAGCTTCTTCACTATAATGATGACCAGTCCTCACAACAAATCAGCCTGAGTTTCAAACCCTCTCTATGCAAACAGCAACCAAGACACAGCTGCAATAGGAGGGTACACACAACTCACAAAAGGAACATAACCTAGTGAATTCTGTTCTGGTGATCAGGAAGACTGTACTGCTGAGCCCCATAGAACATTTACTACATAAGACCACCCTACTAAGACTCGGAAACAAAGGAGCTCTACTGAATACACAGAAACAAACACAGGGAGTCAGACAAAATGAAGAGACAAAGAGACATGTCCCAAATGAAAAAACAGAACAAAGCTTCAGAAAGAGAACTAAAAAAAAAGAAGACAGGCAATCTATCTGATACAGAGTTCAAAACACTGGTTATAAGGATGCTCAGTAACTTAAGTGAGAACTTCAACAAAGAGATGGGAAACATAAAATTGGAGATAGAAAACATAAAAAAACAGTCAAATAAAAAAATACAATAACTGAAATGAAGAATACATTAAAGAAATTCAAAAGGTAGATTAGATAAAACAGAGAATTCAATCAGTGATTTGAAAAATAAGTTAGCAGAAAACACTCAAATCAGAACAGAAAAAAGAATCTAATAAAATGGGGAAAGCTTAATGGACCTCTGGAATAACATCAAGCATACCAGCATTGGTATCATAAAGGTACCAGAAATAAAAGAGACAGAGCAAGAAATTGAAAACTTATTTGTAGAAATCATGACAGAAAACTTTCCTAACCTGGTTAAAGAAATACAAGCCCAGAAGCACAGAGTCCCCAAAGTGATGAACCCACTAAGACCCGCACCAATACACATTGTAATTAAAATATCAAAAGTTAAAGACAAAGAGAAGATCTTACAAGTGAAAGCAGCAAGAGAAAAGTTGTTAATTACCTATACAGGAAGTTTAATAAGATTTTCAGCTTACTTAACAAAAATTTTCAGACCAGAAAGGATTGGCAGGGAATATTCAAAGTGATAAAAAGCAAGGACCTACAAACAAGATCACTCTACCCAGCAAAGCTGTCATTTAAAATTGAAGGGCAGATAAAGAGATTCCTAGAAAATACATAAATAAATAAATAAATAAGAAGGGGTTCATCACCCCCAAACCAGTCTTTCAAGAAATGTTAAAGAGACATATTTAGGAAGAAGAAGAAGAAAAAAAGAGAAGAAATCAATAATATGAACAATAAAATGGTAATAAGTACTTTTACTTAATTGTAACAATTACTTTAAATATTAATGGATTGAGTGTTCCAGTAAAAAAACACAGGATGGCTGAATGAATAAGAAAATCAGACCCTTACGTATGCTGCCTACAAAAGTCTCATTTTAGATCTAAAGATACACACAGACTGAATGCAAAGAGATGGAAAAAGATATTCCATGAATATTGAAACAAAAATATAAATTCTGGGTAGCAATACTTATACCAGATAAAATAGACTTTAAAACAAAAGTTATTACAAGAGACAAACATATACTAAAAATCTTACTTCTTGGTATTTGAGTATGCAAAGAAACCCAAAATGCTACTTAGAGAACACAAGTATATTCATATGTTCATTACAGCACTATTTACAATAGCCAAGATATTGGGGCAATCTGAATCTCCAGCAATAAATAAATGGATAAAGAAAAGGTGGTACATATATGCAACAAAATATTACTCAGTCATAGAAAAGAATGAAATCCTGCTATCTGCAACAACATGGATGGATGTAGAAGGTATTATGCTGAATGAAGTAAATCAGACAGAGGAAAACAAATGTCATATAACTTCACTTATGTGTGGAATATGAAGAACAGAATAAACTCATGAACAAAACAAAAACAAACTCATAGATACAGAGAATATTTTGATGGGTGACAGATGGGAAATATGTTGGGAATGGGTGAAAAGGAGAAAGAGTCTAAGAGGTATTAATTCGTAGTTAAAAAAAGTCATGGGGATGTAAATTATAACATAATGAATATAGTTAGTAATATTGTAATAACCATATATGGTGTCAGATGAGTACTAGATTTATTGGAATGATCACCTCGTAATATGTATAAATGTCAAACCACTATGTCATACACCTGATAGTAATACAATATTAGTTAACTATAACTGAAAGTAAAAAGAATATTTTTAAAAATTATATTGAGTTGAAACATATTACAGAAGTTCAATGACATTGAAAACAGGCTTTTAATGTCAGTACTTCTTGCAAAATTATTATAAAAATATGTGTTTAAAATTTTGAAAAACAAATGATCATGAACACAATATATTATACAAATTGAATTATCATTGAAGGTAGAAGACATGCAAAAACTCATATTTTATTATAAAAACTGACCAATCCATAAGAACTATAAGGGAATATACTCAAAAGAGCAAACACAAACAATTCACACAAAAAAATCAATAAAGCTTACATTAAATATAAAAAAGATTGTTCTATTTTAAAAGTATATAGAAGCTTATAACTAAAATCTAAAAATTACTTATTAAATAGAAGATGATGGTTTGGATGAGGGGAGAGTACAGTAGTAAAAAGAGATTAGTGGTTTTTATTTCATTTTATTGTGTGTATTTAAAACTCTAAGGCTAATCATTATAAAATATTTACCTAAATATGTTTATTTATCATACAAGTCATTATAAAATCAAAAGTGATACAAAAAATTAAAGGCAGAAAAGAGTGATGAAAACAATCAAAAATTGAAAAACAATATAAAAAGGCAGATATAATTGTAAATATTATATAAATATTATATTAATACAAATGACTACATTCACATTTAAAAGACCGACTCATAAATGAATAAAATTTGTTTACAAGTAGAAGTATAAGAAGTACAGAACTATTATTAATGAAGACATGGAAATATGTAAATACTAAAATATGTTAAAGAGAAACTAAGTATGGATACAAAATATTAGAAGGGTAAACATTTATCTTGATAAAGCTATGTGAAGATTTTATTGGCCAGATGAGCTATAATGTATTGACTTTTCGGTTTTCATTCAAGTCATTGCCCAACTGATATATAATGGTAGGCTTATACATGGTGATTCAGGCATTCCAGCTCCTTTCATTTTTGTTCCTTTCATCTTATTTAAATTCCCTCAAGTGCTCTTTCTCCTCTACATTCTGATGAATGAAAAGAAAGGACAGAAATTATCATGTCTTTTTTGGGAATCCAGATCTGGGAGAAGTATACATCATTTTAGAACCCATTTTATTGGCCATAGGCAGTTATATAGCCTCAACTCAGTTGCAGGAGTTTATAAACTTCAAGAGATGCTGAAAAGTACAGTCCCTCAAAGAGCATATATTCAGTCTCTAAAAAGAAGTAGACAATCTTTATACATCTATCCCCGTAACTTCAAAACAAGTGAAGCAAAAATTAATGAAAGCATTCATGAAATAACTGACCATTCCACATTTATAGTCTAATACTTTAGATTTGTAAATTCTATGAACATAGTTATATGTGTAACATTTTGCATAATTGTTGTTTAGAGTTTTCCAGGAGCAATATAAAGTGTATAAAACATGCATTTTTAGTGAATCAAAAGGATAAAAATGAAGCAGTAACTTCTTTAGTTTGTTTCAAATCAGTGATCTGTCTTACATAGATATGTGTGTGTTGGGGTGTGTGTGTGTGTGTCTGTGTGTGTGTATGTATGTATACATATTATATATATCATATATATGCATATATACACATACATACAGTATGTACATATTCATGTGTGAATATATATTGTGTATATATAAGTAGGATATGTATATACATATATATGCATAGTTTATATTGTGTCAAAATACAAAAATAATATACATTCTGTTACTGATATATTTTTTATTAGACTCTTAAAGATCAATTAAAATACCATAAAAACTATTTTTTAAAACCTATTCAAGTTAAAGTTACAACTCCAATAAAGTGCTTTGTTGCTGATGATGGCTTGGTTTTATCTTTCTTTTTTTAATTAAGTTTGAAATGCATGAAAAGAACATTTCATAGTAGATGAGATTTAGGTGTATATTTCTATTTAAAAGTATTTATAGTCTTTAAAAGAAATAATAAGTTTTTAAATTTTCACCAAATGTTGTTAGAATTAAACAATACCATATTTTAGGCTTAATTTTACTGCATTTGTATTCAGATTTAGGGGGATTGAATGAATGAAGTTTTCTAGCAACTTGATTTTTCTGACAAGTATTCTAGATTATGGTGAAGGAAATAAGATGCTATTAACTCATATTTCACTTCTTCATTGCTGTCAGTGACAGCTAAGACACATATTATAATTATCAAACACAGTTCCAACTGTTTGCCTATTTCTTTATTCATGAACCTTTAAGGGAAAGACCAATTATTTTCTTTTTCTTCCTTAATTTTTTAAACTTTTTTCCTTTTGGATAGTTTACTCTGAAAAAGCCAACATTTATTTATTTGTTTGTTTATTGGGATAGCATTAGTGGAATGTAAAACTAAAAGCAAGAAACAAGAAACACAAACAAAAAAGCAAAAACTCATAGACAAATACAACAATTTAGTGGTTACCATAGTGTAAGAAAGGTGTGATAGAAAAGGGGGTCAAATATATAGTAGGGAAGGAGAACTGACTCTGGGTGGTGAGCACACAATGCAATACATAGCGGCTCTGACAATGAAGTTTATGAACTCATCCTAGAAAAAGTGCTACATACCTCATTGCTGAAATCACTATGGTCACCTTTGAAGTACTCCCCTTCGGAAGCTATGTATCAACATCAGCCCCTAGTCCACCCTTCAAAGCAATTTTGGAATTCTTATCTAGAATGGCCATCAGAGCTGTGATCATGTGTTATCAAAATGTTTTTCTTTCAACATTTTGTTTATATTCAGGCAAAGAAAAGAGTCACTTAGGGCCAGATCAGATGAATAGGAAAGGTGTTCCAATACAGTTATTTGTTTACTAACTAAAAATACCTTCACAGATAGTACTTTGTGAGCTGGTGCATTGTCATGATGCAAGAGCCATGAGTTGCTGGCGAAAAGGTTAAGTCCATTTTGTCTAACTTTTTCATATAGCCTTTTCAGCACTTCCAAATAGTAAACTTAGTTGACTGTCTAGTCAGTACAAATTCATAAGGAACAATCCTGATATCAAAAAAGCTTAGCAGCATTGTTTTGACTCTTGATTTGGACTGACAAAACTTTTTGGTGGTGGAGAATTGGCTGACTTACATTGTGCACTTTGATTCATTGTTTCAGGACTGCATAGGTACACCCTTAATTTTTTTCTTCACCAGTGATAACATGGCCCAAAACATTGTCTTGCCTTTCCAAAAATTCTTGGCAAACTTTTACTCTCCTTTGCTTTTGTTCATCAGTGAGCTCCTTCAGGACCATTTTTACACACATCTTTCTCATGCTAAAATTTTCATCTAAGATTGTCCTGTTCCTCTGTTGATGTTTACTTGGTCTGCTATGCTTCTCACAGTTAGCCGATGATTTTGACACACAGTTTGACACATTCTTGCAATGTTTTCATCAGTTCTACTTGTTACTGGCTTCCCTGACCTCTCTTCATCAGTGATGCTCTCTCTCCCCTCAGAAAAACATTAAATCTATTTGTACACTGCCATTTTCTTCATGGCATTATCCTCATAAATTTGGACTAACATGTCCCTGATTTCACTTCCACTTTACCAAGTTTAACAAGAAATTAAATGTTTGTTCATTTCTCTAATTCAAGCTCTGACATTCTCGCAATGGCACACAAAAACACTTAACAATAGCAATGAACACACTCAGAAAGACACTCCCACACACCCACATGAGAACAGCCTGTAAGACACAGATCTACCAAGTTTATGAAAACTTGACGAGTTGTTTTTACAGTGCTGCCAATGAAAGTGCGCAGTGGCAAGTCCAAAAACTTAACTGTCAGACCTTGTAAATGATATATTATAGAAATGTACACTTGAAATCTATATAATTTTATTAACCAAAGACCAAAGTTTTTACATCTTTGCATTTCTAGTACCTGACATTGTACCTGAACATAGTGAATTTTGAAGTAGTGTGTTTGTAAAACTTTACATGAGCTGAGATGGCTAGGCCAAGAACAAGGAGAATTTTTTAAAATAAGAAAAATGGTCTATTTATTTCACCTTTTCCCCTAAGCACATCCTTCCCTAAAAGAACACCTTAGCCTTGACTTTTAAATTACATTGGTCATATTTTATCTGGTATTAATTCTTTAACATGTGAGGATATCATTGTTCATATTAACCATGAGAGTATGTCAATCTGTATGTTAATTGCTAGCATAAGACCAAGAAATGTTAATTAAAAAATAATAGTGAAAGCAAAAAATGAATAAAACAAACCAAAAATCATGGACACAGATAACATTTTAATTGTTATCAGAGGATAAGGGGAGATAAGAGGTGGTAAAGGAAGGTAAAGGGGGCCAAATACATGGTAATGGAAGGAGAACTGACTCTGGATAGTGAGCTCACAATGCAATACATGGATGTTGTATGATAGAAGTCTACACTTGAAACCCATACAATTTTACTAACCAATGCCACCCCAATAAATTTAATAAAAGTCATATATATATAATAAACACTTTAAAAGAAAAATATAACAAGATGCAGATTTGAAAGCATTCTTTTTGTCTTTTTTATTCTTAATCTGTGTGCAGATATTCGCTAATATGATGTTGAACCTCCTGACAGAGGGATATTTTCTTTCCAGTCAACAACTGGCCTTCTCCCATATGTAGTAAAATATTAAAGACTTTAAGCATTCACATTGATAATTCATTAACCTGACCTCCAGCACAATGTGGATTTCTGGAGTTCAGTCTGCCCCCATGCGTAGGCTTCCCCATGATTTATATGTTCTACAATAAATTCTGCTTTCCAATCTTCTTGTCACCAATTTTACTCTCTCTGATCAGTCTTTTCTGTTTCTCTCTCTGGAGTCTCATTTCAGTCTGCCTCATAAAAAATATATTAGTTATCATCCTAAAAGACTCAGCCTCTGTTTTGTGCCCGTTTACATACAGACTGCTCTAACAGGCAGCACGGGCTCTGCTTCCTAGAGATTACTGAATTTTAGGTTTATTATTCAGGGTAGGTTCTCTGTGCCCCTATGATCCCCTGGCCTTGCGCTAATGGATTTTTCTCCCCAAAATGCAAATAATGACTGCCTAAATTCTTGTTTTAATTGCCTCAAAATGAAGCAATCTGGCATCCTTGCAGAGCTATAAATAATTCTGTGAAACTACTTACAGAAATGATCTATCAAGATCTTTTTTTTTTCAGGACTTGATGGTGAAATATGTACAGTCCCCCGTAGCCACCATAAACCACATCCCATCAGCAGGAGGGGATTTGCTTAGAGAATCTTCTCCCAAATTCTTCCTTTTTACTATAGGTGTAAAATCTACCTTCATTCATTAATGTTACTCATACCGTGATGTTAGGATTCAGCAGCACACTTTCCAAAGCAACAATGTGAAGTGAAGACTTTATAAAAATGGAAGTGGAGTTTCATCTGCTGTAGTCAGATTAATTTGCTTAATTTATTTAAGCATATTGAGAAAACTACATCATATTACTATTTAAATTTATTTTTCAAAACTATTCAAGACTGCACCTCAATAATTTATAGTTGGAATTAGGAGAGTACATAGGATAAATCAGAGTGGCAAGGAGTTCTTGACAGAATTTATTTTACTATCACATATTAAATATAATGTAATTGATCCACTATGAAAAATTTAATGCAAGGAACAAGGGTGCTAATGTTAGCCAAGCCTTAGTATTTACAATTAACATGTATAGTTATTATTATGTACTCAGCTGTAGTCCCTGAAGCATAGTAAATATTCATCGTATATTGAGCACATGAACTAATGAATATAACTTTTAATATCATCTTTAGTTCCCCTGATAAAAGCATTGTATATAGTGTTATAGGCATTCACCTACACAGTAATCTGATGTTCATCCAGAAATCAAATTTCTGCAATCTCAGTATTGGGAAAGAAGGCAAGAATGCCATATATTGTATGTGAAGATATTATATGGCTCTTGCATTCACGACTGATTAACTCTAAGATAAAAAATATCAAATAATACTTTTTTTTTAAGAAGGTCAGAAAAGTATCTGGCCATGTAATATAAAAACAGAGGTATTTGTGGCTAGATTTTTTCTGGGCCGACCTAGTATATCATGATATACCTTAATAAACAATTTACTTTTTAATTAAGAAGACCTTGATGAATAATACATCCTGGAGCAGAAGTATACATGTCATGATTCATCATTGTCAAAACGTAGATGGGGTGCTTACACGGCTGGCGAGGGCAGTGGCTTGCTGGGGCCATCAGGGTCAAGCCAAGCTCAAGCTAATGGGCGGGGCATGCAGGCCCCATAAACTTGAAGTCCCTCAGGAACCTGGCTTTTGCCATTATCTCTTGGATTTTGCCATCCAGGTATCCAGGTGCTTCATGGAGCTTGACTGGGTGGCCTACATCTTCTTTGGGCCCCATGCTAGGAAGCCAGTCATGATAGTAGATGTTATTGATAAGAACAGCGCTTTGGCTGATGGATCTTGCACTCAAGCAAGAAGACAGACTATGCCTTTCAAATGCATGCAGCTCACTGACTTCATCCTCAAGTTCCCACTCAGTGCCCACCAGAAATATGTCAGACAGGCCTGGCAGAAGGCAAATATCAGCACAAAACAGGCAGCCATGAGATGGCCCAAGGAGATTGAAGCCAGAGAAAAGAAAGCCGAGATGACAGATTTTGATGGTTACAAAATTATGAAGAAATGAAGAACTAAATAATCAAGCTTGGAGTTAGGAAGCTTCAAAGGACAGCTCTCCTGAAATCTTGCAAAACAGCACCTGCTGCTGAAGTTGCAGCTGCAGCAGCTGCTGAAAAGGTTCCAGGAAAAAAAAAAAAAAAAAAAAAGATTACTGCTGCAGGCAAGAAGGCTCGAGCCTAGAAGTTTTCTGCCCAAAAAACTGCAGGCCAGCAAACAGTGTCTACCTCCAAAAGCTCAGAAGGGTCTGAAAGCTCCAGCCCAAAAAGCGCCTGCTCTAAAGGCATATGGCAAGAAAGCATAAGAACATGAGAGGCTATTATAAAAGTAATAAAGGTTTTTTTTGAAAACAAACAAACAAGCAGATAGTGACAATTATTCAGTGAGCCAAACAAGGTGAGGGCTAATCAGTGAAAATAGAAATTAACTAAGTATTTCAGATGAGTGAGAGCAAAGCATATTATTACAAAAATACAGAACTTGAAAAAACTCAGTTACCCTGGTTAGCTTTATTCTTCCAGACAACTTATTTAAAACATATGGAAGAAATTATTTTCTGTAGTTTAAAGATCTGTAGAGGAAAAATAGCATTGTTAACAGCTTGCATTACTATGGAGGTGGGCTGATAAATTTTACCTCCACTGTAATTTTTTTTTTGTTACATTAGACATAACTTGCTACAACCAGTTCTGTGTAGTCACATGGTATCTCCCCTCCACAACTCTTGACCTCACACACACAGATGCTTCCATTTTTCACCCAGTGCACATCAAAGTGGAAGAGTGTTCAGATATTCAGTTCAAACAGCTTGCTGTTACTGAATTCTTAACAGTGGAAAAAGTTCCTCCAATTTTTTTGAAATTTTTTAAAAAGAAAGTGAGGACTTCTTAAAGATCATTGTAGGTTTTGAAACTTGGGTGAATCCTTATGACCCTGAGAACAAAAGGCAATCCATGGAATACTGCCATAAAAGATCATCTTCCCAGATGAGGCCTGAGTTTTAATTTTTTGGCTGTGGTGATCTCTTACAGCATGCTTTTTGTTCTTGGGGTCATAATGCTAGATCCAACTTTCATCACCTGTAATGATCTTCTTTAAGAAGTCCTCACCTCTTTTTGCACAAATTTCAAAAAAATTGGAGGAACACTTTTTTTCTGTTAAGAATGTAATAACAGCATACTGTTTGAGCCAAACATCTGAACACTCTTCCATTTTTATGTTTTGGGTAAAAAAAATGTAAGCATCTGTGTGTGCAATTTCAAGAATGATGGAGGGAAATGCCACATGACTACACAGAACTGTTTATAGGAAGATACATCTAATATAACAAGAAATATTACAGTGGAGGCAAAATTTATCAGCCCACCATGCAACATACATTATTTCTTAACAATCTCTAATCTCAAAAGACCCTATTTTATCCAACATTTTGCTAAGTATCATGCTAATAAATTATTCGTGTGATTATTTAAGTATTTACCATCCTATTTTTCAACCTTTTAATTATTTTCCTGGTTCTCTACTCAGTTTACAAAGTTTTCTGGGGCACATTTTTTTTTGCATCTCTGTATCAATTAATAAAATGTTAGACTTTCTTAAAAACAGTATCTGAATCTAGAATCTGCTGAATCTGGAAACATCAATTAAAAGATAATTGCTAATTTTTGCTTCAGGCATGGATGAAATAAAAGTATTTGTGCTCATCCTTCAAAAAGAAGAAAAATGAATAAAACATTAGGGACAATATTTTTCAGAGAGTCGGCAACAGGAAACACAGGATGGCAAGGCCTGAGTAATGAGGCAAGCCCTCTGACTGCCTTGACACTTGCGTAGAGGGAGTTTGGGGTCTGGAATACAAAGAAAACCTACAGGAATGTAATGGTCCCAACTATGAGGAGACAGAGATCCAAGTTTTTGGAGGCCATAGTGGTTATAATTTGTGGCACAGGAATAGGGAGCAGTCGTTGGCACAGAGGGAAGGGTAAAGAGATCAGCCATGAGTTTTCTCAACCGCCATCTGGGTACCAATCAGGGCCTGTGTTAAAGGAAGCTACTCAAAGCTGGGAAACAACTTATCAGAAAACAGGAGGTTGGACATTTTCCAAAGTTCACACATGGCGGGGAATACTTCACATCACCACCAGACAAAATGGAAAATGTCAATAAATGAGGCATCCGCTAGAGCTCTCAGAAAATATCGCCTTAGTAATAGAGCTGAATTATCCTGGATTAAAGACTGCTATTCACTGACCTAACAAGACTGAAAAGCGAACCTCAGAAATATTGAACAAATTCCAAGTAACTTAACTGCATGCTATAAAAATGTCCAACACTACTTAAATGAAAACAATAATACCAAAAATTCAAAATGCATGATTCATATTGTCCAGTATTTAAATAAGCAGACATACTAAGAAGCAGGAACATATGACCAAATAACCAAGATAAAATTCAATCAATACAAATGGACCCCAAAATTCATTAATGAAGTAATTTGCAAATTTTAAGTTTCAATTAAAATGTCATTGTTAAACAAAGATCCAGGGGACAAAATAGTATTTTATATGTTCAAAATAGTAGGGAGAAATATAAACCAGATAAGAGAAATGAGTGATTACAAAAAAAAAAAACAAAAACAAACAAAAAAAACACAAATGGAAATTCTAGGAAAATAAAAATCAATCCTGAAGGTAAAAAATAAATAAATAAATAAAAGTAACAGCAATTAGATTTTGAAAAAGAAGTCAGTAGACTTATAGACCTATCATTAGAAACTATCCAAAATGAGGCACACAGAGGTGATAAAACAACTAGAGGATCAAGTGAATTGACTAGAAGAACAATATCAAGTAATCAAGTGTCCCATAATATTTATAATTTTATTCCCAGGACAGGAGAAAAAAGAAAGCATATATATATTTTTTTTTTGAAGGAAAAAATGGCTGAATCTTTTCAAAATTTGTTGAAAATTATAAACCTAGAGAGTCTAGAAACTCTAAGGATCTAAAGCAGAATAAATATAAAAAATATTATATCAAGGCACATTAAAATGCAACTGGTAAATTGATAAAGAGAAAATCTAAAAGAAGTCAGAAGAAAAAAGATAAGTATAGACAAAGTTTAAAATTATGAGGTGACATCTTTAAAGTACTGAAAGAAATAACTACCTACCAAGAATTCTAGCAACAAACATTTTTTTCAAAAATAAAAGGAAAACAAAAAATATTCAGACGAATAAAAGGTGAGAGAATTTATCACCAGCAGTCCTACACCACAGATATGTTTAAAAAGTTATTGTGGTAGAAGAAAAATTTCGAGCACCAAAAAATGGGAATTATATGGTTAACTGCAACAAAAAAATCTTATTTTAAAAATATTCTCAAAAATATAACTTTCTCTTTATAGCCAAAATGACAACATATTGTAATATTTATAACTTATGTAGAAGTAAAATACATGATGCCAACAATGAATAAGAGGAAAGGAGGAATACAGTAGTGAGCTAAAACCATATTTGTAATTCCATCAAATGTTCTTAGCAATGCTACCAGAACTATAGTGCAAGGCACATATGTACTTTTAAATTTTTTATTATGTATATTAAAAAAGAAAATAGAAACAAGTGAAATTAATTTTAATAACATACTTTATGTAATCCAATATATACAAAATATCATCACTTTAACATGTAATCAATGCAAAGTTATTTATGGGTATGTTACTTTTTTTTTTTGGTAATTAAATGTTTACCACCCAGAGTGTATTCTACACCAACAGCACATCTTAATATCAAATGCTCACTAGCCACATGCAGCTACTTGCTACCACATAGAACAGAATAGCTCTGTAACATATTAATAACTGTGGTGTGGTTACAGTACTAATACCTTTGCTGAAATTTATATAACTATATAACTAGAATTGATGAGTTTTATTGCACTGCATTGTACTCAGCATATATATACCACCCAAATCGCAACATAGAATATTCTTATCATACTTGAAAGTTTCGTCATGATTCTTCTTAGCCAATCTCAACTGTACCCACAAAAGTAAGCACTATTTTGGCTTCTTTCACCATGAATTAGTTTGACCTGTTCTTGACCTTAATATACATGAAATCATACATAATTTATTCTTTTATGCCTGACTTGTTTTATTTAATGTGTTATCTGGAAGATTTATTCAAATACTTGAATGTAAATGTATTATATATAGTATATATATTATTGCTGAGTAGTATTCTGCTGTATGAATACAATTTACATATCTACATTTTATTGACAGATGGTTGGGATGGTTTCAGTCTTTGTCTATTATGAATAAAATCAATATGATCTTGTACATATCCTTAATGGTGGACATCTAAAAATATTTGTCTTAATACTTAGCAGTGAAATTGCTGTCATAGATACCGCCTATGTCATGCGCATGCCTCTGTTTATTAGAAAATGCCAAACTGTCTTACAAAATGGTTTCATTTTATACCTCGCCAAGCAATGCATGGAGAATTGCACTTGCTTTGCATTCTTGCCATTATTTTCTGTGATCATATTTTTTTTATTTTAGTCATTCCAGTAGGTATGTAGTGATACTTCATGGTTTTAATGTACATTTTTTTAATGAATGATTATGCTGAGCACTTTTATATGTGTACTGACTTTTTGGGTATCTTTTTTGTAAAGTGGTTGTTTCATTCTTCTGCCCATTTTTATTTGGGCATTTCTATATTTTTGTTATTGATTTATAGAAGTCCTCCATTCTTTCTCTGGTCATTGAAATGTCTTTATTCTACTACTTTTCTTCATGGGAGAACATCTCAGTTTTGCTTTCCACCTTACTTGTTTGATTATTTAGAGTTTTGATTTCTACCTTTCTAATTATAATACAGGTATTAATTCTTATTGTTTATTTTTTCTTGAAATAACTATTTCATCTGCTCACTTTCCTTTAGTCATGTTTCATATCCGTTGTCATATCACCTTTTATCTCTGTTAATAAAATGGATACTTAATTTCATATATTGAAAAGAAGCTAACAGGCAATTCTTAAATTTTTCATGTTTTCTGTAACAAATTATTGTTCGAAATGTTGCTTTTCTTTTTGAGCCAAAGTAAATTAATTTAAATAACTATTTTTCAATAGTGTTTGCTTTTTTTTTTAATATGTGGGGGGTTGGGTGGGTATATTTCCCTGGCCGGGAATCGAACCCGGGCCATGAGTCGCACCCAGGCGGCAGCGCTGACAGCGCCAGCGCCGAAACCCTAAGCCACTACACCACTAGGGAATTCCCTTTTTTTTCTTCTTCTTTTAGGGTGATTGATGTCTCTCAAAGTCTGAGTGGTTAATTACCATTGCTTCTCTTCCACCTCCTACATTTCAGACTTTAAGCAGAAGGACACATTGAGGGGAGCAACAGAAAACAAAATTTTTCTGATCTAATGATGATTCAGCTAGAACGAGGAAAGAACTATTTCCAAGAGCTGATGATTTGGTCGTAGAAAGGAGAATTTATTCTTTTAGGCCTGACTTTGCTTGACGCTGTGCTAGAAACGCTCACATACACTATTCCCTTGGCTTTTATGTTTGTTTGCACTTCTTCTTACTGACTTCACTTCCCAATTTACAATTTTCCTTTATTAGTTGGCCCTGATATTTTTTTCATTATGAGGAGATGTGGGCACCAATGTGATAAAAAGCACAAGATGAAAGGTTATTCACCTGGTTGCCTCAGAAAGCAGATTGCGGTCAATAGGTAAAGTGGCTTCTGACTGCTTATGACCAAATGTCTTTTGTAATAACTTATCGCGTCATATTATATTTAACTTTCTTTTTTAAAAATGACTGCTGGCTGAACTCATAGCATATTTGCCAAATCTTATATTAAGCATTTCACAAGCAATATTTCTTATAATTTTCAAGATAACATATGACGTAAATACTATTATTACCTTCATTTTACAGGTGAGAAAACTGCTGATTAAAAGTGCTAAGTACATTGCCCAAAGTCACACAACAAGGCAAAAATAAATAAAAGTAAAAGACTCAGTAGGACTTTCAGGGGTATGAAATATATATGCGTAGAATCTCTCCTCTTCATCTTTATCATGTTCTTGCAGACTTAATTCAATATTTATGTTATTCAAGAAGGCTTGCCTTAATAACATTTTCTTATGCTAATTAATTTTTATTCTATAATTTCCTCAGCACTGAGATTCTGATGGTGACAATAAATTATCATGGACAGAGAAGAGCAGATGGTAACAGACAAAAATCAAATCTCTCCTGTCTTTCTACAACTCTCATTTCCATTTTTAAAATTAGTAAAACTATTTAATATCATCACTTGTTATATTCAATATAATAATGTAAATTCACATAATTATTCCTGCAAATGCAAAAAAATGCTAATTATGAATACCCACTCTGTGAAGTGAATTTTCTCTGCTATTAAAATTACTTGTAATATTATAATATATGTGTATAAATGAATTTCTTTGTTAAATATATAGGTAAAGTAAGGAAAACATAAGATTTTTTTT
>PVJL010013042.1:0-27554 GCA_004026885.1 Lyroderma lyra | reverse complement strand
CTAAGCATATAGACCTAGGACTCAAGGAAGACTTCATGAACCTGTCCTCAGAGGCAAGGGAAGTGAAAGCAAAAATAAATTAATGGGACTATATCAAACTAAAAAGCTTCTGCACAGCAAAAGAAACCATCAATAAAGCAAAGAGACAGCCAACTGAATGGGAAAAAATATTTGCAGATAATGCATCAGATGAGGGTCTAATATCTAAAATATATGAAAATGAATAAGACGTAACAACAAAAAAGAAACAACTCAATTAAAAAGTGGGCAGAAGAACTAAACAGACACTTCTCCCACGAAGAAATACAAATGGCCAGCAGACATATGAAAAAATGCTCATCCTCATTAGCTATCAGGGAAATGCAAATCAAAACCACAATGAGATACTACCTCACACCTGTTAGAATGGCTATTATCAACAAAACACGAAATAACGAGTGCTGGAGAGGATGTGGAGAAAAAGGAACTCTCACACACTGCTGGTAGAAATGTAAATTGGTACAACCACTGTGGAAGACAATGTGGAGGTTCCTCAGAAAATTAGGAATGGACTTACCATATGACCCAGCAATCCCCCTTCTGGGAATCTACCCACAAAACCTGAAAACCTTTGTCTGCAAAGACTTATGTACCCCAATGTTCATTGCAGCGCTGTTCACAGTGGCCAAAACATGGAAACAACCAAAGTGCCCTGCGACAGATGACAGGATAAAGAAGCTGTGGTACATATACACAATGGAATATTACTCAACTATAAGAAAAGATGAAATATTGCCATTTGCAACAAAATGGATGGACCTGGAGGTCAACATGCTTAGCAAAATAAGCCAGACAGAAAAACAAAGAACTGTATGACTTCACTCATATGCAGAATATAAAACTGAAAGCAACAAACTAACAAACAAACAAATAATCCATGGACACAATCAATAGTTTTAATGTTTATTTGGGGACAAGTGGGTTAGGGAGGGGAGAAAGGGGAGGGGGTAGGAGAGGAGGGAGGGGAAGCTAAATATATGGTGATGGAAAGAGAAGTCACAGTAGGTGGTGAACTTATTATACAACAAGTTTACAATGCACTGTAGAATTTTATGCCTGAAACCTATGTAATCCTTGTTAACAGATGTCACCCCAATAAGTCTAACAATAAAAATGAATTTAAAAAATTAAATTAAAAAATAAAAAACCACATTTTAAATAAAAAAAGAAAACCAAAGTACTAAAGAAGAGGCAGTACTTCCTAACTCATTTAATGAAGTCAACATTATCCTGATACCAAAACCTGGTGAGGATAACACACACACACACACACACACACACAAATAAAAACACAGACCAATATCTCTGATGAGCTCAGATACAAAAATCCAAAAGAAAATACTAGCAAATAAAATACAAGAATATATTAAAAAGATTATACATCAGGGTTAAGTGGAGCTTATTCCAGGGGCACAAAGGTGGTTCAACATTTACAAATTGATCAATGTGATATACCACATAAACAAAAGATAAAAATCATGTGATTGTATCAATAGATGCAGAAAGTATTTGACAAGACACAATATCCATTTATGATTAAAACACTTAATAAAATGGGTGTAGAAGAAAAGTACCTCAATGTAATAAAGGCCATATATTAAAAACTCTCAGTTAATATCTAGTAAAAAACTGAAAGCTTTTCTGTTAAGATCAACAGCAAGACAGGGATGGCCCCCTGTCACCAGAGCTATGCAACTTAGTACTGGAAGTTCTAGAAAGAACAAGCAGGCAAGATATAAATAAATAAGTAAATAACATCCAAATAGGTATGTAGAAATTAAATTGTCACTTTTTGTAGATGACATGATTCTTTATATAGAAGATCTTAAAGACTCCACCAAAAAAAAAAAAAAGCTATTAGTAACAATATACAAATACAGTAAAGTTGCAGGATACAAAGTCAATGCACAAAAATTTATTGCATTCCTATATACTAAAAATAAAATTTCAGAAAAAAATGAATGTAGAAAATTCCTTTTGCAATTGAAACAAAAAGAACAAAATACCTAGAATAAACTTAGTAAAGGATGTAAAAAATCTATACACTGAAAACTATGACATTATTTAAAGAAATTGGAAAAGACAAAAAGAAATGGGAAGATATTCTGTGTTCATGGATTGGAAGATTTCAACATATTTAAAATGGCTATATTATCCAAAACAATAAAAAAAATTTCATGCAATCCCCATCAAAATCTCAATGATAGTTTTTAAAAAAATATAACAATAAATCATCAGATTTGTATAGAATTACAAAAGATCTCAATAGCCAAGAAATCCTAAGGAAGGAAAAAAATAAACCAAGGCTGGAGATATCACACTCCCTGACTCCCTGACCTCAATTAATACTACAAAGTAATAATAATCAAAACAAGATGCTATTGGCAGAAAAAACATACACAGAACAATGAAATGGAATTTAAAACCCAGAAAAAATCCACATATGTATATATGGGATAGATAATCTTTTGACGAAAGAGCCAAAAACATACAATGCAGAAAAGAAATGTTGCTAGGGAAACTGAAAAGCCATATGCAAAAGAATGAAACTAGACTGCTACCTGTCACCATACGCCCAAATTAATTCAAAATGGATCAAAGACTTAAAGATAAGACCTGAAACAATGAAATGCATAGAAGAAAGGATAGGTACTAAAGTTACAAACCTTGGGTTCAGAGAGCATTTTATGAATGTGACCTCAAAGGTGAGGAAACTAAAAAAGCAAAGAGAAATGAATGAGACTATATCAAACTAAAAGCTTTTTGCAGAGAAAAAAAAATCAACAAAAGAAAGAGGCAATCTACTGAATCAAAGAACATTCTTGCAAAAAACACCTTCAATAAGAGGCTAATTTCCAAAATATATAAATAACTCATACGTCTCAATGACAACAACAAAAAGCAGTCTCTTCCACAAATTATATGACCATAGCTCTCTATAAAGTTTTCATTTAATTTGAGTTTATAGTAATTTGAATAGTAGCAAAGTTTTTTTTGTTTTTTGGTTTTTTGTTTTTTCTTTTTGGTTTTTTTGCTTTTTGGTATGTGGATGGCTCCCTGATCAGGAATCGAACCCAGGCCGCAGCGCTGACAGCGCCAGCGCCGAAGCCCCAAGCCACTACACCATCAGGGAACTCCCCAGTAGCAAAGTTTTTAATCACAGATAGCTATAAATATCCCAAATATCCATTGACAAAATTGACAAAATTGTGATATATTAATAGAACAATTTAGAAAGCTAAATTTAATGACATATTTACAAGCTTGTTCTTACAGGTTTCCACATAACGACTCTCCTTTTACCAGTAGCCTCAACACTTGGCTTCTACACACCCTGTCTTTTTTTTTCCAGGGGGAAATTAATGTTTTTAACATTCTTTTTGGTTAGACTTATTGGAGTGATATTAGTTAGCAAGAATTACATAGGTTCCAAGTGCACAATTCTACAGTGCATCAATTTGTTGTATAATTACACCAACTCTTAAGTTCTGTTTCCATCACCATATATTTAGCTCCCCCTTCCTCCTCTTCCAACCCCTCCCTCTTCTCCCATTGCCTCCCCACTTGTCCCCAAATAAACATTAAATTATTGATTGTGTCAATGGGTTATTTGTTTGTTTGTTCATTTCTTTTTTCTTTACTACTTTCAGTTTTATATTTCACATATGAGCGAAGTCATACAGTTTTTTTTTTCTGTCTGGCTTATTTTGCTTAGCATAATGATCTCTAGGTCTATCCATTTTGTTCTAAATGGCCGTATTTTATCTTTTCTTATAGTTGAGTAATAGTCCATTGTGTATATGTACCACAGCTTCTTTATCCAGTCATCTGTCATAAGACGCTTTGGTTGTTTCCATGTTTTGGCCACCATGAACAGCGCTGCAGTGAACATTGGGGTACATACGTCTTTGTGGAGTAAGATTTTCAAGATTTTTTCATAGATGCACAGAAGGAGAATTGCTGGGTCATATGGTAACTCCATTCCCAATTTTCTGAGGAACATCCAAACCATCTTCCGTAGCAGTTGTACCAGTTTGCACTCCTTTTTCTCCACATCTTCTTCAGCACTTGTTATTTCTTGTTTTGTTTGTAATGGCCATATTAACAGGTGTCAGATGGTATCTCATTGTGGTTTTGATTTGCAATTCCCTGATAGCTCATGAGAATGAGCATTTTTTTCTGTCTGCTGGCCATTTCTATTTCTTCATGGGAGAAGTGTCTGTTTAGTTCTTCTGCCCACTTTTTAATTGGGTTGTTTGTTTTCTTTCTGTTAAGGCATATTAGTTCTTTATATATTTCAAATATTAGACCCTTATCAGATGCACTGTTTGAAAACTTTTGTCCCATTCAGTTCGCTGTCTTTTTGCTTTGCTAATGGGTTCTTTTGCTGTGCAGAAGCTTTTCAGTTTAATATAGTCCCATTCCTTTATTTTTGCTTTTACTTCCCTTGCCTTTGAGGTCAGGTTCATGAACTCTTCCTTGAGCCTTTGGTCTATAAGTTTAGTACCTAGGTTTTTTTCTATACAATTTATTGTTTTAGTCTTATATGAAGGTCTTTAATCCATTTTGAGTTAATTTTTGTATACGGTGAGAGTTCGCAGCTCGGATTCATTCTTTTGCATGTTTTTCCAGCTTTCCCAGCACCACCTATGGAAGAGGCTGTCTTTTCCCCATTGCATATTTTTTGCTCCTTCATCAAAAATTATTTGTCCATAAATTTGTAAATTTATTTCTGGGTTTTCAGTTCTGTTCCATTGGTCTATGTTTCTGTTTTTCTGCCAATACCAACCTGTCTTGATTATTCATGCTTTGTAATATGAATTGACATCAGGGAGTGTAATACCACCAGCCCTATTATTTTAATGTAGTATTGCATTGGCAATTTGAGGTCTTTTTCGGTTCCATATAAATCTGATAATTCTTTTATCTATTTTGTGAAAGTATGATTGTGGGATTTTGATAGGTATTGCATTAAATCTGTAGATTGCTTTGGGCAAAGTGGCCATTTTAACAATGTTAAGTCTTACTATCCATGAACCAGAAATGCTTTTCCATTTCTTTGTGTCTGCTTCAATTTCTTTCCAAAGTGTCTTATAGTTTTCTATGTCTGTCATGTTCTTTATTAAGTTAATTCCCAGGTTTTTCATTCTTTTTGTTGTGATAGCAAAAGGAATTGACTCCCTCATTCCTTTCTCTGAGTATTCATTGTTTGTATTTAGGATATGGAGGAATGCTGTTGATTTTTGTATATTGCTTTTTGTATCCTGTAGTTTAGCTGTATTTATTTATTGTTTCTAATAGTTTCCTGGTAGAATCTTTAGACATTTCTATATAAAGGATCATGTCATCTGCAAATATTGACAATTTGACTTCTTCTTTCCCAATTTGGATACCTTTTATTCCCTTCTTTTGCCTGATTGCTATGGCTAAAACTTCTGGTACTATATTGAATAGCAGTGGTGACAGGGGGCATCTCTGTCTTGTTCCTGACTTTAGGGGAAGAGGTTTCAGCTTTTCCCCTTTCAGTATGATATTAGCTGAGGGTCTGTCATATATGACTTTTATTATGTTGAGATACTTTCCATCTATACCTATTTTATAGAGTTTTTTGATCAAAAATGGATGTTGTATTTTGTCAATCGATATGACCAAATGGTCTTTATCTTTTATTTTGTTTATGTGGTGTATCACATTGATTGATTTTCATATGTTGAACCATTCTTGTGCTCCCAGGATGAATCCCACTTGATCATGATATATAATCTTTTTGATGCATTGTTCTATTCTATTTGCTAATAATTTGTTTAGGATTTTTGCATCTCTGTTCACTGGAGATATTGGTCTACAGTTTTCTTTTTTTGTAGTGTCTTTACTAGGCTTTGGTATTAAGGTAATGTTGGCCTCATAGAATGAGTTAAGATGTGTTGGTTCCTCTTCAATATTTTGGAAGAATCTGAGGGGGATAGGCATTAATTCTTCTTTGAATGCTTGGTAGAACTCATCGATGAGACCATCTGGTCCAGGGTTTTTTCCTCTAGGGAGATTATGGATAGTTATTTCAATCTCTTTGTTATAGAGTGGTCTATTTAGATTATCCAGTTCTGGTTCAGTCTAGGTAGGTTATAAGTTTCTAGAAACTTGTCCATTTCTTCTAGGTTGTTAAGTTTCATGGCATAAAGCCTTTCATAATATTTTCTTATAATACTTTGTATTTCTGTGTTATCAGTTGTAATTTCTCCCCTTTCATTTCTAATTTTGGATATTTGTGTCCTTTGTCATCCTTTGATTAGTGTAGCCAGGGGTTTGTCAATTTTGTTGATTTTCTCAAAGAACCAGCTCTTTGTAATATTAATTTTTTCTATTGTCCTTCTTTTCTCTAATTGGTTTAGCTCTCCTTTAATTTTTAAAATTTCTTTCCTTCTGCTGACTTTGGTTTTCTCTGCTCTTCTTTTTCTAGTTCTTTAAGATGAGATGCTAAGCTGTTTGCTTGTGAGCTTTCTTGTTTCTTAAGATAGGCCTGTAATGATATAAATTTCCTCTTATTACTGTTTTCGCTGTGTCCCAATAATTTTGATATGGTGTATTTTCATTGTTGTTAGTTTCTATATATTTTTAATCTCTTCTTTTATTTGTGTTTTTATCCAGTCATTTTTAAATAAGATGTTGTTTAATCTCCATGTATATGTGGTTTTTTTCTGCTTTCCTTTTACACACAATCTCCAATTTCAAAGGTTTGTGGTCTGAGAATACATTTGGTATGATTTTGATCTTCTTGAATTTGCTGAGGCTACTTTTGTGTCCCAGCATGTGGTCTATTCTTGAGAATGTTCCATGTGCACTGGAAAAGAAGGTATAGTCTCCTCTTGTTGGATGAAGTGTCCTGTAAATGTCAGTTATGTTCATTTGCTATAAAAATCATTTAGAGCTGATATTTTCTTATGTATTTTCTGTTTGGATGATCTGTCTATGGATGTTAAGGGGGTGTTTAAATCTCTCACAATTATTGTGCTTTGTCTATTTCTTCTTTCAGATCTGTTAGTAGTTGTTTTGTGTACTTCAGTGCTTCCTGATTGGGAACATATATATTAATTAGTGTCAAATCTTGTTGTTGTATTGTGCCTTTTATCATTATGTAATGGCCATCTTTGTCTCTTGTTAACTTTTTTACCCTGAAGTTTATTCATCGGATATCAGTATGGCAACTCTTGCCTTTCTCTGGTTACCATTTGCTTGGAGTATTGTTTCCCATCCTTTCACTCTGATTCTGTATTTGTCCTTATGGCTTAGGTGTGTCTCTTGGAGACAGCATATGGATGAGTTTTGTTTTTTAATCCAGTCTGCTACTCTGTGTCTTTTTATTGATGTGTTCAGTCCATTAACATTTAAAGTGATGATTGGTATATGAGAATTTCCTGTGACCATTACTTTTTTGTTGATGTTTTGTTTTATTTTTGTTTCTTTCTTGTTGCCCCAGCTCTATTCCATTTGTCCTGATGTTTTGTTTCAGGTAGAAGAGCCTCCTTCAGTATTTCTTGAAGTGCCAGCCTCTTGCTGGTGAATTCCCTCAGCTTCTGTGTATCTGAGAAGGTCTTTATGCCTCCTTCATAACTGAAAGGCTTTATTTCGTCTTCATAACTGATAATTTTTCTGGATAATTTATTCTTGGCTGGAAGTTTCTCTTCTAAAGTTTTGAATATTTTATTTCACTCCCTCCTGGATTGTACAGTTTCTGCTGAGAAGTCTGATGCCAGCCTGATAGGTTTTTCTCTAAAGGGTATATTTCTTTTTTCCCTGGCTGCCTTGAGAATGGTCTGATTGTCTTTAGTTTTGGACATCTTTAGTACCATCTGTCTTGGAGAAGATCTGCTAGGGTCCAGATATCTAGGGGATCTATTTTCTTCTTGAATTCGGGGTTCCAGATCTTTCCATAGGGTTGGAAATTTCTCATCTACTATTTGTTTGATTATATTCTTTGTAGAGTGCTCTGCTCCTTCTTCTAATCTTATTATCCTGATCTTGTTTTGTCTCATAGAGTCAGATAGTTCTTGCAGAGTTCTTTCAATCCTTTTAGTTCTATATTCTCTCCCTTTCTCTTTTAGCGATGTTTCCATGTTCTGATCTTCAATATCACTAATTCTTTTCTCCATCTGGTTGGCCTTGTTTCTTATGGCAGTTTGAATTTCTTTGTTAAATTATTCCTTTTGTTCTCTGATTTCCTTTCTTAGGTCATTCATCTCATCTGTGGTGTTCTGCCAGTCTGTTTTCATTTCTCTCAGAACCTTTAAAATGGCTACTTTAAATTCTCTGTCACTTAGTTCAGAAATTTCTAGGTCTATGAGATCATTTTCTGGAGATTCTTCATTTTTTTTCTGAGCAGATTTAGATCCTAAGATATTCATATTGTCTGCTCTGTTCTTCCTCTTTGGCATGAGGGCTTTATGTTCAACAGAGCCCAGGCACTCTTTCCTCTAATTAGTATTTTTGTGGTGTCTTGCTGTAAGGCAGACATTAGGTGGCACTGGGGGCCAAGTTCTGGGAGAGAAGGGAGGTGTTTATGTCTTATCTCTGTTCTCCAGTCATGTTTGGAGGCGGTGCATGTCTATCCAGGATCCCTCTGCTTCCTGTAGTTCATTGGGTAGGCTGTAGAAGAGGGGAAAGGCCAAAACAAAAAGCATGCTGGGGCAGCTCCACCTCCTGCCCTATGCTATGGAAGCTAGGGGTTGCAGGCCAAGGTGGCTCTTGCTAGCTGGGGTGAATGCTGTCAAATCTGCCTTTCTTCCTGGGCCTGGTCCAGCAACCAGCCATTCGGGTTGGAGTCTGCAGTTGTGTACCGATTGTAGGCACCAGGCATGCGTGAACCACAAGTCCAAAGCTGTAGGCCTGATGTCATGGGTCACACGAAGGCAGCCGACTCACTTCTATCATGGCCCAGGAACTGCCGCCCTACAGAGGAACTGTGCACAGAGGTACTGTGGACCACGAGGGTGCCCGGAGCCGAGGTACTGTCTCTGGGACCCCACCTCAGCCTGCAGCTGTTTGGAATCCTTGTGCAGCCCTCTTGCTACTCAAGAGCTTCAGAGGCTGTCCTGCAAGCTCTGTCCCCAACACGCTGCTGTAAGACCCAGCTCCCCCATGGTCTCCACCATTCTGCCACTTTGGCTGGCTTTCACTCTTGTCACGTCTTGGCATCCCTGCTCCCATGCATTGTGCTGGTCCCATATAATCAGCAGCGATGGAGTCATGTCATGATTCATCTCTGCTCCCTACCCTCTCTTCTGCTTGCCCCCTTCTCTCCAACCTTCAGGTGTTTTCCTGCAATACGTGGATTTCTCAGCTGTTGCTGTGTCACTCAGAGTCCTCGTTCTTGGCTTCTGGATAGCCATTCAATTGTGTTTTCTGGGAGAGGCTTTAGGGATCTCTTCCCCAATCACCATCTTGCCCTCCTCTGTATACACTTTTTCTCACTTTACCATCCACACATTGAGCCACAGATCTACCAGGGGAAAATAATTGCTAATCTTCAGTTAAAGGACTCTCACAAGACTTCACATACATAAAACACCATAGATTGGTAAAGTGCTACCAGTTGAATATTTTTAGCATCTATTGAGTCCCAAGCTCTTTCTAGGTAATACAGATACAACAGTGAATAAACAAGAGAAATTTGTTACAATGGAGCACATATTTTGGTCAAGAAACAGACACATTTTCAAACAGCATTGAGTATGAAGGTCTGTAGCTCAGAGAAGCACTGGCTGGAGATGTAAGTGTGGGAATTGTCTTAAGTTTCAAAAGTCATTGTCAAAGAGAAGAAAGCTGAGGAAGGGAGGAGGAAAGGTAAATCTGAAAGGACAAGAGAGAGGGGAAAGGAGAGGAGAACTTGGGACCAGGAGCTTAAGAGATCCAAATATTTGGAGGTCAGTTGAAGGATAAGCCTGAGAAAGAGGGGCCATAGGAACTTTAGACCCAGATATCCAAATGTCTACTCACAATCCCCACTGAGTTCTTTCATGTGCATTTCAAAATTAACATATCCAAAACTGAAATTGAGACAGAATAGCATGAAATTTAGGAGGAACACCAGAAGATAATGTTGCCAGAGGCAAAGAAAGTGGAGTTGTTTCCAAAAGGAAAAGAATGTCATTCATGTTAGATGCTAGAGAGAAAGAAAAAATTGGGGGGAGGGTTAATTTTTAAGTTAATTGTTTTTCATGTAAAACATCATACATATTCATTGTAGATTGAAAACATATTTAAAGTAACAAAATAAAAATTATTAATTAGCCCACAACTATTAATATTTGGTGAACAAATTTCAATTCTTTTTTCAGGCACATGTACTCACAAAATGGATCCATACCATACAAATGACTTTATAACTTGGTTTTTTTTCCTTTTCCTTCTCTGACTATTTTTGTTGTTTCTATTATTGTTAAATTTATTGGGGTGGCATTGCTTATGTTGGCCAAGTCATAGAAACAATCAAAGTATCCTCTGGCTCAATGGCGGCTGGCTTTTGGAATAAAGACTCCTAATTTGGCCTTTCTGAATGTGGTGAATTTATTACTTACTGTCCAAATACAACAATACCTTAAATACTACTTAGCAACTTATAAGAATGAACTACTTGTAGATGTAAGACATTGTAAAATCTACTACACATAATGTTGAGTAAACAAAAGCAGATAAATAGGGACAACAGTGTATCATTTTATTTATAGGAAATTCAAAATTAGGCTAAACTTAATCTGTGGTTACAGAAGTGAGAATTTGGGGCATATGTGAATAAGGGTAAGAGTAATACTGTCAGGAGTATGAAAGAGCCTTCTGGAGTGCTACAAACATTTTAACTTGTTCTAAGTGCTGTACACTTAGAACTATACACTTAAGTTCTATGTATTTCTACGTCAAATTTAAAATGCTTTTTGAAGTTATATGATTTAGCAATTAAATAACTTTTCACTCTCGTGAAAGGGGATTTTTTAACCCTAGCAGAGACAAAAGCCAAGTGGTAGTGGATTGAGGAACAGATATACAAGGTAAAGAAGGAAAGTGTCTATGTGTGTGTAAACTAATCTTTCAAAATGTTGAACAATGAAAGACGACTTGAGGGGTAGAACCAAGAAAATAAATTTCTGTTACTGGTTCAAAGAGGGAGACAGTGGCACATGATCAGAAGTTAGGAAAGAATATATTGGAGGTGATAGAAGAACTAGAATTGATAGTTTGGCACCATGGATAAAAGCTTAGGCCTTTTTATGTTAGTCTTTACATTAGTCTTGGGTTCAAGTCTCAATTCAGTCATTTACTCCTTATAAGACTTTGCACGTGATACTTAATCTGTTCACAATTGTCATTGCCAAGGTTTCCAGGCAGGACAGGTTTCAGCGGTGATACATCCAGTTGAAAAAAACACAGGTGGAGCTGACATAGGGGGACCATAAATATGTCAGCGAGCGAGCAAGCTACTTTATTGTGCCCCTGGTACTATACATACATATTCAAACAAAAGTGGCATCTTGTCGCATGTGCCCAGTAGCAGTTGTTTGGTTTTTCATGATTATATCAGGCAGTACGAGTGCAGTAAATATCAGCAAGAGGAATTCCTCAACCCCAGACATGGACTGATTATACCAAGGTCAAGCCTGGGTGGTGGGCCTGGCTTTAACCCTTTACAGTGTGCCTGGCTGTAATTCTTTACAGTGGGCTTGGCTTTAACCCTTTAGGGACTGACACTCCACCCTACATGGCTGCTGCATGGGACTTTTCCCATAATGCATGTCCTTGAGCCCACAGTCCACAGTAACAATATAGGGCACAACAAAAGACTATCGGACTGCTAGCAATCATCACTAGGATCATTACTATCCACTGCCAGGTGGATCCTAAGGAGTTTCACCAAGAGGTTAATGAGTCTTCCATAGAGGAGGCAATGACTTGTACCTCCGTGTTCATCTCAGCCAGGGCTGTCTGAATGTGCTCAGCATGATGTGGGATATATACACAATACTCCACATGTAAAATAGCACACGTGCCACCTTGGGAGGCTGTCAGTAAATCTAAAGCCATCCGATTTTGCAGCACAACTTTATGCATTTGTGTTGTTTCATCTAATAACAGGCTTTAAGGCCTGTTTAGTAGCATTCAGGGCTTGAGCTGTATGCACTGCTAAAGCTTTCACTTATAATTTTAAATCTATGACAGCAGCTCTGGGCAGGGCCAGAGCAAAAGGGTAGAACCACCAAGTGGCTCTATGTTGGTGATGCCAGTGGTGATACACAATTAGTAGGCAATTGAGGAAAGGTCACCAGTACTCAACCAGCAATGCAAGGGCAACCCCATGTACACCAGCCCGTCCAATTTGCAGGTAATTAAACCCATCCATAGTGTCCACAAACCCAGAGGTATCCAGCTGGAAGGATATCTGTGGGATGAATGTCAGTATATTGGGCTCCATTCCACCAAGTGCGAGGGGTTAGCTCATGGATAATATTTTGACATAACTGTGGGGGCACCCAACCAGCAATGCAATTACCAGCTGAGTGATGTTGTTCTATACATAACAGGACTTGTTCCCATAGTTCCACATGTTCCCCCACCACTCAACCCCACCCATTAGTCATTGCATAACCAAGCAGGGAGTTGGTTATTGTGGTCCTTGCAGAACAAATTGTCCACTGCTTGCCAATGTTGATTCCATTCAGCAGTGCTGTTTTATGTACATAATCATGTCCAGTTGTTTAGGAAAGCTGGGTGAATCCTCCATGGAAGTTCTTCAGCTGCCTCCACTGGTATTTCCATGCAGATCCAGCAGTGGGAAACATTATGCACCTGAGCAAAAGTATGTGCCCAGGACAGGATAGTATTGCCTGCTGTTAGCCTGGGCAGTAGGACAAAGCAGATAGTGACACCATTAAAGGAAGATATTTACCCTCAGGTAAAATACAGGCAATGTGTCCATCTTGTGACAACACTGTGGCAGGTAAGGGCTTTACCCCTGGTCTATGATACCAGACTAGTTTGCCAAGAGTTTGGGGCCATGGTGGCTCTAATGGGGTGATGGAATACAAAGAAAGAAGCCAGAGGGCAAGGACAAATATTCTCTTTAGTATAGGTCCTCTGGCCACAGAGTTAAATCTTTGTATACTGCCTAAATGTCTATACAGGGACGGATTCATTCATCAGCACTAGCCACATAGCCCTCAATTCAGCCCATTGACTGGATTGTCCAGTCCCTGTCTTATACCAGAATTCATCTGTAGAGGGCTGTATTGCCACAGCCGCCCGTATAGGTGGTCACCATCAGTAGGAGCCATGAATATACCAGGCATCTACTGGGATAGGAGCTTGCCCCTCTAAGAAGGGACTAGCCAGAGACATTTCACTTTCCATCAGTGGGGTGGCTTTTCTACTTGAAATTCTATAGGTCCTAGCAAGGCATGCAATTTATTTGATAAAGGGCTGGATGAGAAGTGGGCCCTCTGTTCCAAATAGGCCCTCTATTTAGTCAAGGTAGTGGTTTGGGCTACCCCTGACTGTGGCATCCATAACCAAGACCACAACCAGCCCTCTACCAGATACCTTGATTGGATGGTTACAAGATTAGGACTGGTTATGGTTTCATAGGCCAATAGGGCAGCATAAATAGCAGTTAGCTGTTTCTCTATAAATGAATAGTGGGCTTTCACTCCTTTTCACAATTGAGACCAAAAACCAATGGGCACTTTACAAGTCCCAAGTTTCTGCCACAAGCCCCATCCAAAACCATTGTCATCCACTGACATCATTTGAAAAAAACAGTAGGGTGGTGTCAACCACCCGTAGGGTTTGAGTTTGAGCCACTGTCTGCTTGGTGGCTTAAAATGACTGTTCTATCTCTGGGGTCCAACCCCAAGTAGCCCCTTGCTGTATCAGGTGATGTAAGGGGCAAGTTAAAGTGGCCAAATGAGGAATAAACACCCTCCAATAGCCCAACAAACCCAAATAGGTCTGCAATTGCTTCACTGTTGTCGGCCAGGGATATGCCTGTATCTTCTCTATGACTGCCTCTGGCATAACCTTAGTCTTACCCAACCAGACAACTCCCAAGAATCTGACAGACAGCCCAGGCCCTTGGACCTTGTCTTCATTGATGGCCCACTCACAGGTTTCAAGGGCTTCTCATAAACTGGTGGCCGCAGTCTCAAACTCTGCAAGAGAATCAGAAATTAGCATTATATCATCAATATAATGGAACAGATGCATGTCTTCTGGTTTCTACCAGGTGGCCAAGTCTGAGCCACCAGTCTGTGGCACAGGGTGGGACTGTGCAGATATCCCTGGGGAAGCACCAGGAAAGTCCATTGTCGTTCTTCCCAGATGAAGGCTAACTGCTCTTGACTCTCCAGCGCTATATCTATGGCGAAAAAGGTGTTTGCCAAATCCACATATAATGATACTGTCCCAGTTCATGTGTGAGTTTGTCCATAAGATTCATAATATTGGGCACTGCTGCATGCAAAGTGGGTATCACTTTGTTCAGCTCCCGATAGTCCACAGTCATTTGCCAGGAGCCATCAGGCTTTTTCACTGGTCATATGGGAGAATCATAAGGGCTACACATTGAGCAGATTATCTGAGCTTCTTCAAGCTTGAGAATGGTACGACCAATCTCTTCACGCCCTCCTGGTAGCTGATATTGCTTTGTAGGCACGACACGGGTAGCCTGGGGCAATACCAAGAAGGCATGATGGGAATGTCCCTGAACAATAGTCTTTAGCACTCATATATGTAGGTGAAATCCTCCCATTGTCATTGAGATTGCCAATCCTTGCAGCACATCCATCCCTAGAATATATTCTGTGATAGGGGAGACATAGACCTTATAGTCTTGTGGGGACAATCGCTCTATGCTCAGGGTCACAACTGCTGTTAGACCAGTATAATCTGGCCTCCATATCCTCCATGGTGGCCATAGGACTGCTAAAGCAATCCAGATTTCCATACAGCAAAGTGCTATCAGCTCCAGTGTCCACAATGGCTAGTACCTGCTCCATATTATGGGGGGACTAGTAAATAGCAAGTTCAACATGTAGCCACTGGTCCCCCAGGTCCCCCCTCAGCCAGGCACCTTGCCCAGACCCCTAATCTGGGTAAAAATCAGTCAGTCTCAACTCCCGAATTGGGAGCGGGCAGGGGAGTAAACTGCTGCTCAGGTTCCAGCTGCTTCCACAGAGCCAGCAGCACTCCCATAGGCTGACGCTCTATTTTCTCTGTGGCTACTCCCACAGCTAATAGATGAAACCACATCTGCTTTCAGCTCACTCTTACTGCACGCTGAGTGCCACCCTTTTAAGCCCCTTTACTCTTTGGGCATCCTTTGGGTGGGGGCCCCTTGGGGCCCTGTGGCGGCCTCACCTGGCAGCCTTTTTAATTTTGTTTCACTTCCACATTCCCCAATCAAACTAGGGTGGTTGTTATTTCATGCACCCACTGATCTACATAGGGAGTCAAAAGAGCTGCCATAGTCCCAAAAGTTTCTGGGGGTCCTGACTGTAGGATGAAGTCCTTCATCCTAGTGGTGAAAACTTCCTCATCAAGGTTATTGTAGCATATCTAAAACATCATCTGATGCATGCCCATCTCCCATATAATTTGCACTAGGTACAAGTACATGGACCGGTTGCTCACAGTCTCAGGCAATTCACCGGCATCTGCCCAAACCGTTCGGGCCGCTGCCATTATCCAATTGAGCAGGGAGTGATTCCCTGCATCATGGTTAGTGTGGGCAATATTTTGTAGCCTTTGCCTCAAGGAGGGGAGTTCCATAATGGAGGCCAGTTGGGACATTTCATCAGGGGACAACTCTGTTCCTTCTGCCTCCTTGCCCCATAATCTCAATAGCCAGCCCATTACCATTTCCCCAGCCCTTTGCTGTACCTGCTTTGTCAATTCCCATAATTCAGTGGATGAGTATGCAGTCATTGTCATATGCTGCTTGGCCCGGGGGGCCCTCTGTGGCTGAATCCCCTGGCCCCATTGGCTGCTCCAGCTCAACCTTTCATTGCACTAAGGGGCAAGCCTGCAATATAGATGTCAGGCTACCTGCCCTGGAATGCTGTACAGACCCCTCCGAGCCCTGCAGCATATCTTCAGGAGCCACCAGGTGCTTTTCCAGCATTTCCTCCCGGCGCTGCAGCTGGCGTACCTGTTGAGCTTGCTCCTGCATCTCCTGGCTGGTGTGCCACAGCACCACCAGAAACATCCAGGCTACTCTGCCAGGCTCCTCCCTAGAGGCCACCTTTCAGCTCCATAGATTCCAGGGCCTTCTTGATATCCTCAGGTATTAGCCTAATCTCATCCCAGTCTTCTGGGGCTGTCCATGTGGCCAGATATATGGCCGCTGGGTGCCATAGGGAGGTGGGAGGCCACATTTCTTCCTCTCAGGGACCCTCAGAGGCGCTGGGGATAGTACTCACCTCACCTTGCAGACTATGCCAAATGCCATTGCCAAGGTTTCCAGGCAGGGCAGGTTTCGGTGATGGTACACCCAGTTGGAAAAACACACGTGGAGCCGACATAGGGGGACCATAAACATGTCAGCAAGCAAGCAAGCTACTTTATTGTGCTCCTGGGACTATATATAGACATTCAAACAAAAGTGGCATCTTGCCACATCTGCCCAGTAGCAGTTGTTTAGTTTTTCATGTTATATCAGGCAGTACATGTGCAGTCAATGTCAGCACCAGGAATTCCTCAGACCCAGACATGGACTGATTATGCCAAGTTCAAGTCTGGGCAGAAGGCCTGGCTTTAACTGTTTACAGTGGACCTGGCTGTAATTCTTTACAGTGGGCTTGGCTTTAACCCTTTGGGGACTAACAATGATCAATTCCTCATCCATAAAATGGAAAGAAATAAATTTAACTTTTTATAGTGTTGCTTATGTATGTTTACTTTGAGCTCAATAAATATCCATTATACCAATTCAAGGAGATTAGGAAGAATAGAATTAAGAGCACACATAGGGGAACTGAACTAATGAAATAACAAGAAAAGAGGAAATCATGAATTAATAAAACACTAAGTTTTAAATAGATAGCATGTAAGTATGAACACTAAGTTAAGAGCAGATTTCTTACTTTCTCACAGTAAAATTGTCTTTAACTAACAGAACCAAATACAACACTTACATAAAGAATCATCAAACCCTTTATAAAATTGAAGTAAATATTGAGATTCTGGCTTTCCATTAACATAATATTAAAGTAGAAATTCTAGTGTTCACTAGTCCTTTTATTCATTATAACCATTTCCCATATGGAAAGTTAAGGGGTTACAATTTAGATTCTAAAAAATAAGAAATATATAAATGATAATGTCAGTCTGAAATAAAACTATTCTAAGTAACAGTTATTTTAAAATATTGGAATTGACACTATTTACTTTAGCACAAAGAAACTACATTGTATGCCTTCAGCATGGAAACAAAAAAACAAAAATTCTTTATTAAAAAGTCAAGAAAGAGATAAGTGAAAATTATACTAAAGAATTTGCCTATTTTTAAGATTTGAATGTTCCTATATATTGCAATAAAAATAATTTTGTAGTTTAAATGAATTAATTCACCTTTACTTATTGGGAGACATCTACACCTTTTACTGGGTGCAAGGGGGAAACAAATCTAAAGGTGTGCCCTTTCAACAAAGTTTATTTTCCCCAGTTATTTCCAGACCCTAAGGAGAGGTGGTATGTGACAAGCTGAGAAATGCAGGTGCAAGTAATTGACTAGGCAAGTGTTCTATTTTCATAGAAGCAAAGCATATCAAATTAATGAGGCCCACAGAGACCCAGGAGGCTGGGCCAATCAAGAGCCTATCTTGACATGCTTCTGCGTGTGCTTTGGGCAACCTGGCAGCCCTTTTGTTTGTATCCCAGACAACCTAAAATTTCCAGGAAAGAGAAATTATCTTCATATTCTTAACTAAATGTAAAGTTAAGAGTTTCAAAGAGCACATGTTTAAAGCCCAGAAGACACTGAGCTTTGCACCAATTATGGGGGGAAATGGTTCAATTAAATTAAAAAGTTGTTTAGCTTTTTCTTGATGATGTTTACAAGTATAAACTGTGTTATTAAAAATGTAAGAAAGCACCTAGGAGTTAGAGAAATGAAGATCTTCTAATGCTGTCATTGCCTTTTCTCTTTAGGCAAATCATGTAACTTTTCTGAGCCTGTTTCCTCTTCTACAAAAATGAAATCATTAGATTAATGATCTTTTTCTTTCAGCACCAAAATTCTACTAACTACAAAAATAAATTTCTTGAAAATATTTTCTACACAGTGAAAGGTAAATTATTTTCTTCTTTTAAAAGATGACAAATGGGTTTTTTACATCTCCACCTCTAGCCTGAAAAGTTCATGGATTTAAAAGACATGATTAGATACAAAGTTTTTAAAATTAAGATGTTAATAATGAAAGAATTATTCACATATGACAGGAATAGACAATGATATACAAAAGTGCAAATAACTGTTACAGTGGTGGGATATAGTGTTGTTGTTTTTTTTTTCTTTTAGCTGATGTTACTCACACAACTTATTGAAAACACTCTTAGCTCTTTCACTATTGGGAATAAAATGGTCATTCTGGAACACACACCTAAATATTTACTGGGCTTCTGTCTCTGTTGACCCCAACACACTTCATGGTAAAGGCTGATGATGCAGCATGTACTAGAAATACTGCTGTTGCTGGTGCAAATCCAGGATCAGCTGGAGCACTCAGCTTTTTATAAATAAGGCAATACTCCCAAGACAACCAGAGAAGCAGCCACCACTTATTAATGGGGGAAAAATTTTTTTCCTGGATATATTTCTCCAAATGGAAAATATAACATACCCAAATAAATGAGGACCTTAAAAATAGAATTGATTTTCTAAAGAGTTATAGGTCAAATAGAATGGCCCAGTGAACAGAGTTTGTTCTTCTTGGAAAAAAGTCATATATATAACTAGTTATGATCTCGTGTGAATAGTGTGATCTAAGCACTTTAATAAAATTGTCCCAAATAAGAACATCTAGTTTCAGTTTCCTTTAGGCCAGTTACTAGCTGTGTATCACTAGGCAAGTCACATACCCCCCAATACTTTCATTTCTACCATTTGTAAAAGAGAAAAAAGATAATAACTTCCCAACCTATCTTTCTATTCCTTAGTAGAGGTGAAATGGCTAATGAGTTGCAAATTTCTTTAATAAGTAAGAAATGCTTTAAAGATAAGGTTTTAAATTATTGAAAAAATAATCCCACATTGTATACATATTTCCTCTTTTCCTTGCTCTAGCTTTGCTAGATGTTTATGTGATTTAATTGTGGGAGGTGAGGTAGGACTTCTGATATGATGTTGTGCGTAGCTCAGTGAAACCTCTCTCCTGGAGAGTTAAGCAGGTCAATATTAACAAAAAAAATATTTAAAGTCTCTGGAGATTGATCAAAGTGCTTGCAACATATTTAGAAGTATTTATTCAACAAAATCTATGGAAACTCAATAAGAAGAGTGTGAGGTTATGACATTTCAGCTAGAGACTCTACCCATCCAACAACTGTGCCTTGAGAACTGTTTCAGAAGGCCCAGAAGGCTCAGCATTCAAGCAGCAGTTTCCATCTCCCCAGCTCCCTGAAGTGAAAGAACTATTCAGGTGGTTTCAGCAGCCAGTGAACATCAGCAGATCCCATTTTTCACAGCTGTGTATGCTACCTATTCTGCCACATGAATCCCCACTATTTAGGATAAAACCAGGCAGAAGAGGAGGTGGAGAGTGCAGTCTCCCTTTCTTGCACAGTTCTGAGCTGCCCCAGTGGGCTAGGCAGACAAGTGGAAGTTCCCATCTCCCCTAACATGCTAGTACAGAGACCATGTGGAAGCTGGTGAGTATGAACATTTTCCTTCCTTCCGGGCACTGTGTTACAGAAGATCCATACTGGGTAGTGACCACAGCCAGGCAGTGGCACCAGTTCTTGCTCTTTCTACAAACACACAAACAGAGCCAGCCCTTCCTCCATGAGGAGGATCCAGGGAGGGCAGCAAGTATACCCCAATCAGTTCCTGCTCCATAAGATACAGCTGCTCTCCAAGAGAGGGTTACAACAAGCTTCAAAGACTGGTCAATTAAAGTCCTAGGGTGTTGTCAAAAATGATCTGCAATAAGTAAAGACTTCAGATGGATGTAATATAAATAGAAGAAAATCAGAACCTCAAAGGAATAAAGGGACAAATACAACCTGGATAAACCCCAAACCATCCCTGGTAGTCAGGAAGACTATGTGCGTGCCTAAGTCTGTGCCCTCTGAGAAGACATCAGTGGCTGAACACTTCAAGGAAAACTAATCTTACTGAAATAGTCCAGACAAGGCACTAAAGAAATAAGGCAGCAAACAACAGCAAAAAGCCTGAGGGTGCAAGGGATCAGTATCCAGAGTTGAGTACTGACTCAACTGACATAAGAGTATAAGAGTTGTTAAAAAAAACAAGAACCCATACACAAGCAGGTGTGGAAAGCAGGCAATGTAAATCGTATTTGAGAGGACTCAGATGTTGGAGTTTGCAAACAAAGACTTCAAGGCAAAAATTATAAATCTATTCAAATATCTAAAGGACATCATGTTAAGAAACTAAAGGAACATATGATGACAATGTCTCACCAAGCAGAGAATACCAACAGAGATAAAAATTTTTTATGATGACAAAAAAAATAATAAATTCTAAAGTTTGAAATATGTAATAACCAAAAATGAATAATTCACTATAGGGACTGAGCAGTAGATTTGAAATGGCAGGATAATTCCCAAACTTGAAGAGAGATTGATAGAAATTATGAAATAAAACAAAGGAAAAAATGGATAAGGAAAGGTGAATAGTCTCAGAGAAAGGTGGAACACCATTAAGCACATCAACATATGCACAATGGGAATACCAGAGGAAAAGGGAAAAAAGCATTGTCAGATATATACAAACTGAAAGCAAGATTATCAGACAGCAATTTGATTCTACATGAAAAAAAAAAAAACATAAAATGCCAATACAGGCAATTCTATAATTATAAAAGACTGCTTAATCACATATTTCTTTACTTAATAGCATGTAATTTTAATGTTGGGCCTATAATGGACAAATGCAATGTATTTGACAATAATAGCACAAACAAAGATGGACAAAAATAGTTGTATTAGAATAAGGAAATGAAGTAAGATAGTTACTCAAAGCCACAAGAAAAAAATGGAAAGACCAATAAATGGTAAATAAGAAGGTTATTATAACAAACTTTATAAATATATACTTGTCATCCTTCTCTCAGCTTCTTTAATTTAATGGTTGTTCTCTTTGACCACTGAGAAACAAAGAGCTGTTTCAACGTATTTCTGGCAAATAAGAAACAAATGGGACAGCCATAGCACTATGTGACATCTGAGAAACCTTATCCTTCATATGATGTTGTATAAAATATATTCACGGATGTATGTAGAACATAGATATTATATATTTACTCAATTCCTAATTAGCAAGAGTACTCAGATATAACAACCAGATAATTATCAAAGAATATAGCTTTAAAATGACATTTATTTGGTAAACATTAATGCAAACTCCAACCAGTATTTACTACTAATATGACTCATTCTTCAAGGAACATTTTTTTCTGATTTATTTCCATATATGTACACCATTTAAGGATACAAGATGCTTTCCCATGAAGCAAATAAAAATGGAGAATGTCATTAGTCTCACCATGTAGGTTTTCTTCAAAGCTTTGGCTTTTTTCACAGTACACTATTTGTTCCCTATAATCTCATGAATAATTTTGATTTTCTTAGCTTTCTCTTAACATTATACCACAATAATTTGACAGTTTGCACTATTCATAGTTAGTAAACAACTAAAATATAAAATCTCTAGACTTCCAAAAATGAGGGGAAATAATACTAATTAATCTAAACCTGATGACAATTATATAAAACATGTATGAGAGCTGTCCAGAAAGTATCCAGCCATGTAATATGAAAAATAGAGGTATTTATGGCTGGATGTTTTCTGAAAAGCCCTTGTACATGATTGTTGATCCAACATTTCACACTTCAGGAAATCTTTATAAACATTTGACTAACTAGGATTTATTAATATAATTAAAAATAGGTCACCATGAGAGTTGTATGATAAGCCAAGGTTAATAGGAAATAGTATTGAGAAAAGCAGTATAATTGTCATCTATTAATTGTTGCAATCTAGAAATGCACAGTGATCTATACGTTAACATAATAGTGAGAAACATTAAAATCTTAGTTCTGGATGTGTATCAAACTAGTTTTTGTGAGGCCTAATCCAGTTCCAGTGCCAAAAGGAGAATGGCTTTGGTATTGCACTAAATTCTTCAGGTGTATATGAGCCATTGTTGAGTTATCATTAAGAATGTTTAGGAACTTTCTCAAACAAAGTATTAAAGTTGCATATAGCCATATGCAAAATCCATCACCAATTAGTCCCAGTGGCCTGCTTTTTGTTAGACTTACCAGACTTCAATCTCCTTAATGATTTTCATTAAAGAGAAATGAAAAAGCCTACATTTGACAACAATGGCACAAAGGAAATAGGTAAAAACAAAGCTGTATTGAAGTAGAAAATGGCACAAGATGGCTGGTTTCCTCTTCTAGGATGTTTCCCTCCTAAATTCATCCTAAAACAATGAGCATATTTCTTGCTTTTTTTGTACTAGTACTGATGGGCATAAATTGCCTTGGATTTTGTGAATTAAAATTTGCTCTATTTAAACTTCCCTGAGATAGAAAGAATCAAGTTAAATTATCCCCCACTTTGCACAATGTACATTTTCAGGAAAGAAAAAAAACCTAAAAAGACCTAATTAAGAGAAATATAATAATAATAACTGCATTTATTATTATTATATATTATAATAATATATAATATATAGCACTTTTTCCTCAAACCCGAGTGTTTTACTTATATGCTATGTATTACATATATTACTTCATTTAATAATCCAAAACAATCATAAAAAATAAATGGTTCTTTCTCTTACTTTTTATATATGAAGAAAAGTCAACTGACTTGCCAAAAGCCATGCAGCTAATAAGTAATGGAACCAAGATTCTCAAACTCAAGTTACACAGCTCTATAGTCTGCCCTCGTACTTTTCTGCTATTCTGGCCCCTAGGATGTATTAGCATCATACATTCAACTTTTATACACAACATGTCTAAAGAACAAAAACAAATGCAAAAATAAAAATAAAGATATCAGATAGTAAAAGTACAAGAGAAAGAAAACACAAATAGAAGGAATACATTTCAAAACTGTATACTGTAAAGAATTACAAAAATAGGATCGAGATGGCAGCATGAGAAGAGGTCCTTGGAGCCTGTCCTGGAAAGTACAAATTGAACAGCTAAAATCCAATGAGGGAGTCCCTCCATTACACAGCCTCAGCTGAGAGATCTATACATCACAAGAAAACACCTAAAGGTCAAAGAAAGGAAGGCAAGTGAAATAAAACGGACAGGAGCAGTGTGGAGACAGGACTGGGGAATGTCACCCTTAGCTGGCAGAAGAAGGAGTGAGGTGGGAGCCTGGAAACATGTACCAAAGCACAGCATGATCCTAGGCAGACTAGAAGACAAGAGCCAACAAGGGCAGAGGTAGAGGTAGCTGAACCCCTGTGAGGCTGTGGGCAAGTTAAAGCCCCAGCCCAGGCATGCTAAGGCCCCAACCAGAGCACCTCACCCTGGGTGGGTAGAGTGTGAACAAAGGCATGCTAAACTGCCCTGGGTGAAAATAGGGCCCCAGCCAGAATGTGGCATACTTGAAGCCAGAAGCCCACAGGTGTAGCAGCACTGACTCAGCCACAGAGGGGCCCTGCGTGAGCTTGAGACTAATGGCTGGAAGCCATATGGCTATGGAAATGCTGACCAGAACAAAACACAATCCTGGGCGAAGCATGGGCTCAGGAGAAAAGAGAAAAGCAAAGCCAATGGCAAGCACCCACCTCACCTCAGCACGCCTGATGGAGAAACTGGTTTGGGTTACAGCTGAGCCAGGACTCAGGGGAGTGGCCTATGGATACATGGCAGCTGGATCCCATACTGTACTCACCACCCGGCAGAAACTATAGACAAGCAGAGGCTGGCTGCTTCCCCTAATACTCTCCCAAAATCAACCCCCTACTCCAAACAGTGCTTGCTCAGAGCCAGCTGCAAACAGCATACTTTGTGCCTCAAGCAAACCAGCACCTTTCCCAACAAACCCTGCCCCCATAGAAAGTAGGATGTTTCAGGGAAACTATAAAACACAAAAGCAGCAGCTTCTACCTGTACTAATAACAGAAGCATAAAGTGCCACAGCCTACCACATCTTCCCAGGGAAGAGGAACATCAAAACCATGGTGACAGTATCAGAGAAGAGGTCTTCTCATCCAGGAAAGCTCCCAGGGTGAGAAGACCAAATAACCAAGAGAAAATATTATAAGATGCTGCAGTGACAGCAACTGAGAAGTGAAATAAAGACCTCTTCATGTCTGCCAGGGAAAAAGTCCTTATGCCCAAAAAAAGTAACACATCAACTGTAGTGAGTACTCTAGGGATCAAAGCTTCTCAAAAAGAAATTGAAATTTTTCCAGAAAAAGAACTTATAGGTTTGAAGAGGTATTATCTAAATGGCACAGATTTCAAGACTGTAGTTCTGAAGTCACCCAGAGAGATCAAAGAATACTGGCAAAGTACTCAGATGCAGCTTAATGATCTTAGAAAGAAAAATCTGTGAACCAAAGGAATACTTTAACAAAGAAAGTAAAACTATATTTTAAAAAGGATCAAATGCAAATTCTGAAGAAAAGTAATGCAATAAAGAAAATGAAAAAACGAAATAACTAGCATAGGAAGCAAGGATGACCAAATGGAGGAAACAATTAGTGATATTGAAGATAGAAATATGACAATGTCACAGAAGAAAGAAAAGAGATGTTTGAAAGTCAAAAGAAATAAGAGAACTCTACAACAACTATCTACTCCATTAGAAAAAGCAACATTAGAATAATGGAAATACCAGAAGGGTCAGAAAAGAATTCTACAAGAAGCTTACTTAAACAAATAGTAGATGAGAACTTTCCAAACCTGTGGAAAGAACAGAAATTCCAAATTCAAAATGAAAACAAGACCCCTAGCTACCTGAATTTTAGCAGACCTTCTCCAAGGCAAATTATACTAAAGGTGTCAAATATCAAAGGTAAGAAAAGAATTCTCAAGGCAGCCAAAAATATTTTTTTTTACTTTTAAAGGAAAACCCATTGGGCTCTCATCAGACTTCTCAGCAGAAATTCCACAAGCCAGGAAAGAGTGAATTATTAAAAGAGAGAAACAACCAGCCAAAAATAATCTATACAGCAACATTATCCTTTAGATATGAAGGAGGAATAAAGACCTTTTCAGACATACAGAAGCTGAGAAAATTCTCTAGCACAAGGCCAGCATTTCAGGAAAAGTGAAGGAGGCTATTCAAAAAGTCAAAATAAATGGGGGAAAGTTAAAACAATAAAAACATAAATAAGGAGAAAGTAAAAATTTAATTTTTAGAATACAATGGAGATAAGAAAAATACTTAAGAAAAAAAGGCACCACATATATGAAACTCTTTTCATATACCTCATGCTAACTACTCAAAAAAAAAAAAAAAAGAAAGAAAAATGATAGAACACCATCAACCTAAAAAAACTGGCAATGAGAAAAAAATAAAAAAGAAACAGACACAGAGCTACCAAAGAGCAGAAGATAAATGGCCATAGGAAATCCTCATACATTAATCATTACCTTAAATATAAATGGAATGAATGCATGAATAAAATGGCACAGAGTAATAGACTGGATTAAAAAACAAAACCCATCCACATGCTGTCTCCAAGGGATACCTCAGCCACAAGGACAAACACAGACTCAAAGTGAAAGGGTGGAAAACAATACTCCAAGCAAATGGCATCCAGAGAAAAGCAGGAGTCACCATACTTATATCAAATGAAACAGACTTCAGGAAAAAAGGGTAATAAAAGACAAAGAGGGACATTTCATAATCATAAATGGAACAATACAATAACAAGAAGACATAACACTACCAGATCTAAAAGGAGAAACTGACAAAACACAATTATACTAGGGGACCTAAACATCTTGACAGCCATGAACAAATCATCCAAACAGAAAACAAATAAGGAAATATCAGCTTTAAGTGATACATTACAGCAATTGGACATAACTGACATTTACAGGCTACATCATAATATAACACAAGGCCATACATTCTTTTCAAATGCACATAGAACATTCTCCTGGGACAGACCATATGCTGAGACACAAAACTACCCTCAGCAAATTGAAAAAGACTGAAATCATACCAACTGTATTCTCAGACTATAAAGCTTTAAAATTAAAGATCAACTGCATAAACAAAGCAGAAAAAAACCACATGTATGGGGAGATTATTAAAAATTGACTGCATCTAAGAAAAATAAGAAATTTAAAAATATATAGAAATTAATAACAGTGAAAACACAAAGTATCAAAATTATTGGAATGCAGCAAAAACAATAATAACAGAGAAATTTATATTATTACAGGCCTATCTCTAGAAACAAACGAAAAACATCGCAAGTAACCCAACATCCCATTTTAAAGAAATATATAGAAAAAGAAGAACAAAAGAAGCCCAAAGTCAGAAGAAGGAAGGAAATAATTAAAATTAGACCAGAACTAAAAATAGAAAACAGAAAAATTATAGAAAATAAGTGCAACAAAGAGCTGTTTTAAAAAAAAAAATCAGTAAAATTGACAAAGCCCTGACTAGGCTCACCAAGGGACAATGAGAAAAAACAAAAGTAAAAAGCTGAAGCCTATTCCCCTAAAATCAGGAACAAGACAGGGATTCCCCCTATTACCACTGCTATTCAATATAATACTGGAGGTTCTAACCAGAGCAATCAGGTAAGAGAAAGAGAAAGGAATAAGAGGTATCCAAATTGGAAAAGAAGAGGTCAATTTGTCACTATTTGCAGATGACATGATCCTTTATATAGAAAATTCCAAAAATGCCACCAGGAAACTATTAGAAACAATAAACAAATACAGTAAACTCACAGGATACAAAATCAATGTACAAAAATATCAACAGCATTTCTGTATACAAACAATGAATCCTCAGAAAAAGAAATGAGAGAGTCAATGCCTTTTGCTATCACAACAAAAATAATGAAATATCTGAGAATAAACTTAACAAAGAATATGCCAGACTTATACATGGAAAACTATAAGACACTTTTGAAAGAAATTGAAGAAGACACAAAGAAGTGGAAAGATATTTTATGTTCATGGATGGGAAGACTTAACATTGTTAAAATGACCATATTACCCAAAGCAATTTACAAATTTAATCCAATTCCTATCAAAATCTCACAAACACACTTTCATGAAATTGATAAAAGAATGAT
>PVJL010013041.1:7609-34212 GCA_004026885.1 Lyroderma lyra | reverse complement strand
AGGCTGGAGGGGGATCCCTGGGCCGCACTGGGGGGTGAGGAGGAGTCCCAGGTGCAGAACGCAGCCATTGGAGTCACCTGTCCATTATAATACCTTCCCAGAAGGCGGCCTGTCACGGCTGCCACATCATGCCAGGTCACTGCGACAAGTTTACCACCCAAGCCTTGCTTCTGAACATCTCCAAAGATTGACAATCAAGACTTTTGGGGCCACCTGGATGCACCCCAAGCATTTAGGGTTGTCATTTGGCAGGTGGAAGGCAGGGAAGTCTGAAGGGATGCCCACCCTTGGGGAGCTCACCGCCTGGCAGGGGGTGAGGGGGATTCACCAGCCAGTTCATCAACTACCCAAACCACCACACCGGCTACGTTACCACCACCGGCTTTAACCAGCCAACCCCAAATGGGTATCAGCTGAACGCAATGCACGCTTCTTTCTGTCACGAGGAGATGCGTGTTCCTGGCGGGTGGGCACACTCTCCATGGGGTGATTCAGGGACCTGGGTCCTAGGCATGTTCTGCTGGACCTTCCACATCCATGTGACAGTCACTGGGAGAAGAGCGGAGGAGAGCACACCTGTTTCTTAAGGACTTCTGCCAGGAAGTGGCACTTATTCCCACAGGGGTCCGACTGGCGAGAACTGGCCCGGGGCCCCTCACAGATGCTGGGTGGTGGCTGGGTAGCCACTCCAGCAGGAGTCGTCTGTTCCATGCTCACCTGCCTCCATCTCACAACAGGCTTCTTTTGGAAGCAATACAGGCCCCTGGGTCTCTCTGAACACAAAGCTCCAAGGTTATCTGGCCACTGACCCCAAATGGAGATGCCACTGACTCTAGAAAGGCAGCCTTGGCATTCACATGCAAGTCGGGTCAGAACTGAACTTGTCACTGGTCAACTGAAAAAGCTGAGCAACTCTCCTGTTACTGGGGCTGCCCGACTCTAAAACTTCAAAGTTGCAAAATGCTTCCAGAACCGTCAAGTCTAAGATACCATCAAACCTTGGGTCCAGCGTTATTTTATAATGAAACAAAATGGGAAAAAATACTGTTGATTCAACTATGACATACGATCAATTTGGTGATACAACTCAATCAACCCCAGAGATGTTAAAACATTTAAAAACAATGAAATAACAGTGCTTTTGTTGAAGTCTTCCAAAAACCTTGTAAGAAACACAATCGCCACCACAGCCCAGGGTTGGGTGACCTGCCGGGGGCCGCCCAGCTGGTGAGGGGGGTTTCAAACCAGCTTGACTCAACACTGGGATCTGGGTCAAGGTCCCTGCCGGCCAAAAAGCCCTCACAGATAGACCAACCACAGTCCACGACCATCCATACAGATTCTCCGAACGGCAAACGAAGCACCTCGACTATAAGACTCTTACAAACTCATCTGAATTAAAAAAAAAAAAAAAAACAACTTCACCAAAAAACAGGTTTTCATCTGCATAACACTTTGCCAACAAATTCCACGATTTCAAGTGAGAACAGATGATGCACTGAAACATCAAAAACAGGAACCCGACTCGGTAAACAGTTGAGTGCTATTTTCACATCACCCTAATGGATCTAGTTTCGATAAACGCAAACCAGCAAACGCTCTGAAAACTTGAAAGGCATGGTGCACAATGATGTCCTGAATGACAGACAGCCCCAGAAAACAAAATTTTCAACGCGAGTGACAGATTCCACAAGAGAAAAAAATCAGAATGGACAACTCAATTCAAAGGGTCCACTATGGCCCATGGACCTGAACGTGGCCCCGAGCGTGCTTCCCATACCAAGGTTCCTGGACCGTGAGCAAAGCGGCCAGCAGAACTCTGGACCTGGACCCTGCTCGCACCAACAGGCACGCTGATACCAGGCATCTGGTGCGTACAAATGTGTGCACAGGTGGCTCGGCACCCCCGAAAGACAGCACACAGATCTGTGGGCCAATTCCTACCCAGGGCAGCCTCCTGCCTCCTTATCCAACTCAGGACGGCCCTTAGCGTCAAGGACTTGTTGTTATTCCTGCTCAGAGCGGGGAGACTGAGGCTCTGAGCCTCCCACCAGAGTCCACAGCAGCAAAAACAGGCGTTCAAACCACATCCCACTCAAGTGCACCCTGGGCACGGCCACACCTGGCCCACTCAGCGGAGGCCAGTGGGATGGGACCGAGCTTCAAGATGGACCCTGCGGAAAATTCCAGACCTCTGCTTCCTGCCAGCCCCTTCACTTAGGTGGGCAGAGGGGGTGTCAGGCACGGTTCTAGTCCTGAGCTCAGGGTCGATCCAGGAGTACTATTGGCCCCATTACTGCTAGAGACTCCTCAATGAGTGGACCCAGCAAAGCTCCCAAGGGAGAAGGTAGAAAAGGACTCAGCTGGGAAACTGTGCCACCTGCCCCTGCCACTTGGCTCTGAGACCCGTCAGATGAAGGTAAAGCACCTCGCACTCCCAGGTGCCACCTCTGAGTGCTTCAAGGGGGGGCCGACAGGACCAGGGCGGGAAGTCCTCCAGGCAGAGTCTACCCCGACCTGGAATCCAAGGCAGGCGCACACCCCGCCCCCAACCCGTCCTGCCTACTGGTCGGCTACCCCTGGCCCCTGTGACATTAACCCCCCAACACCACGGGTTCATCCAGTATCTTGTCCGTGGTTTTTAGAATCTTAAACCAGGTCTCACATTGCTCCCATGGGTTCACTTCCTCCTACCTGGGGGCACCAACACCCCTGATCTCCCTTTCCCCCAGTCTTCCACAGAAGCCCACTGACCCATCAGCAAGATGATCCCTGGGGACTGTCCAGGATTTCCTCTCTCAGCCCATAAGCACCTACCCGCACCCCCAGAACCCCAGCAGAGTTCCCTCCTGTCCCAGTCATTCCACAGACCCCGCTCTCCACCACAGGGCACTGAGCAATGTCAAGGCCCAGACGCCTCTGAAAATGCACATAGGACCCTCCCCACAACTCATGCCAGTTTCTGGGGCTCACGTCCCCACCCAGGCATGGACCCCAAGAGGTCAGGAGGCCTGAGCAGGCCCTCCAGACTGGTTTCCTAGGCAACAGGCACTCTCTCCTCGCAGCTGCACACTGACCTGGGCAGGAAGGTTCTGGCGCTCCTGGAGCTCCTTCTCGAGGGGCAGTGACGCCAGTTTTCCTTATTTAGGGGCAGGAGGGGCCCTGCGGTGGGCGGGACCCCAGCAGCTGGCGCTCCCTCCCCTCCCATCAGCTCCGCTCTCTCACCTGCTCAGACACCTGTCCTGCAAAGCACGTGCCTCCTTCCCTCCAGCAGGGCCTCCCCAAGGAAATGAGGCAGCCCAAAGACTCTCACCTGTTGACAGGAAACCTGGCCAGACAGGAGTCCTGCCTGTGACATGCCCTGGAGAGCAGCTCTGGGTCACCTGGCCCCTGGTCCTGCAAGGCCAGGCCAGGCCCATGCTTGAGGAGCTGGGCCTCCCAGCAGGCCTCTCCCGGGCCTTGTCTGTGGGGCCGAGAAGTTAGGACTTGCCCGATTCTCCGGGCACGTGCCTCCAGAGCCGCAGGCGCCAAGGGCCAAGTGGCCTCAGCTGAGGCTGCGGGCTGGGCAGCTGGCTGGCCGTCAGAATCACCTGGGGGCTTTTAAAACAGCCCGAGGCAGATTCACGGAGACCTCGGACTCAGAACTCGTGGTCTCAGAACTCGTGGTTTCAGAACTCGGCGTGTGGGGCTGGGCTCTGGTCGCTTTTCAGAGCGCACAGGTGATCTCGGGTTCAGGCAGGGGTGAGAAGGGCGGTGCTGGAGGGCTGAGGCGGAGGGCGGGGCAGCCCCACCCCACTGAAACTCACCGCCCACCACCCTCAGGAGGCCTTCCCCAGGGAATACGGATGGGACCCCGGGACCCTGTACCCAGGGTCCCCCGTACCCGTGTGGGACCGCCATGGCCCTCCCTGCCTGTGTACCGCCCTCTGGCGTGTGGTCCCTTTGCTGCACACAAAACCTGGTCTGGCTCTTTCGGAGCCAGCATCCCAGGGCCCGCGAGGCATTGGCCACACTGCTGTGACACCGCCCCCATGGCTCGAGATGACAAGGGAGGAGGCACCACTGAACCCACAGTGTGTGGGTTGATGTGCCAGGGCTGACGACGCTGGGCCCCGCAGCCTGTCACAGGCCACCACCCATAACACAGATGATGAAGCATCCCTAGGCCACTTGGGGACAGAAACCTAAAACAGTCTCCCAAAATGGTAAGGGGATGTTTTCTCAGCGGGGCCGCCCACGGCCTTGAAGGGGGCACTGCAGTTAGCAGGGGGCCAGGCACCCGACTTTCCCCACCCAAACCTTTGGCACTGACGTCACTGCCGGCAAAGATGTTTATTTGTTTATCAGGTCTGTGTCCTGCTGCTGCTTCTTTACTTAAAAAAATCTAAATGTCATCACCAACATCACAACTCGCCAAGCTACCACAAGCACCAAGGACTGCAGAGAAGGTGAGGCGGTGGGAGAGGCGGTGGGAGAGGGGTCTGGGAGGGACAGGCTCGCCGCTGGCTCAGGGTGGGTGTTGCTTCTTACAAAAGGGCTGCGATTCGGGCCTACGGAGACGGGGTCCCTTCAGGGCACAGCAGCTGCGACCCAACCCAGAGCGTGGTCTCGGGGACCATCAGCATGTTTCCCCAAGGGTCCTGTGACCATGGGGGGGGGGCGGGGCGGGAAGGTCCTCCAGGTCCAGCCCCCGTCCCTGCCTTCTCCTCGCTCCCCCACGCCCCGCAGGCTACAACCGGTTCTCCTCAACGGTGGTGAACTCCCTCAACGGTGGTGAACTCGCACGTGTATCAAGGGTCAAACTTAATCTTTCAAATGCACAAAGCACTCGAGCCAAAAACAAAACACAAAGCCTTTCCAAGATGCTTTCCAAATGCCAGAGACACACTGGGCTGGAAAAATGGAGCCCCGTTTCCTCTTATTTTTAATCGTGCACTGGCTAGGCCTGTAATAAAAGAGAATACCCTATTTATTTGCTTACCTTACTTGGAAAGACAATAAACTGGAAGGGCTTCATAAATCTCCCAGGGAATTCCTTTACACAAGGACTGTCAGCAAAAATCCGTCAATGACCTTCTGCCAGTCGAGCAATCACCTCCACCACATTCTTTTTCCTTCCTGCTTTTGTACTAATCTTCCAGCAAACAAATCAAATCAAGCACCAAAACGTTTTTATTCTTATCGAAGGAAGGTTCAGAAAACATCCGGGAGTCCAGCGGGGCAGCTGTTGACTCTGGGGGCCTCTGGGGGGAGTCAGATGCCGAGAAGGCCCCAGGGGACCAGACGAGGGACACCTGCACCCCACAAAACCACACTGTTCTCACTCATTGACAAAACTGAGGTCAGCGACCAGCTTCACGAATGGAGCCCGGGGCTCAGCAATGCCTCTGTCAGCAAAGCACTGGGCCGCAGCGGCACCAAACAAGGTCCTCCTCCCACCTGGGCCAGGCCGGGGCCAGCCCCATGCTGCCATGCTACCTCGCGATCCCTGGGTGGATGGAGCTTCCGGATTCAGGCGGCCGCTGGTCAAGTTCATTCATCCCCGTGCTCACCGGGTCGGACTAAAGAAGCTTGGGTCCTCGAGGCGTCCAGCCCAAGCCTGTGCCCACCAGGCTAACCGGGGGATGGGGGCTGACGAACCGACCGTCGGTGGGTCAGAAACACAGAAGACGGGACAGTCGCACACTGAGGTTTCCAGGACTGGGCTAAAAATAAGTTTAAGCAAGAGGCAGAAGGCGGCTCTAGGATAATCAGATGCGCCAGACTTGAGAGCTGCTGTGACGGCTTTACATATTAGGAAAGGGTGACTGCCACCCCCGAACGGAAAACTTCTCCAATCCAAAGGCTTGTGGCAGGTGGGGGGACCAAACCAGCCAAGCACGACCCCAATGTAAACGACACTGTGTGTTTTCAGGAAGGCCCAGCCTCCTGAGATGCCCGCCAGCTTTCAGCCCTGCAGCTTTCAAGACCTCGGTTGTGGGTGTGACATGCACCGACGCAGGAAACCCAGACAGACCCCGTGTGCGTCCGCAGGTGCGCGAGGTATTCAGCTGCGCAGACACAGGCGCGGACTCGAGTCCCACGGAGGCCCCCGAGCAGCAGCTGCCGCCACAGAGCTCCATCCGGGCAAGCTACCGACATGCCCCGAGCTGGCCGCGACGGGCAGGCTCGCTGGTACGATTACGGTCGCACCACATACATTTATTCGTACCTCTTCCCTTCCGGAACATTCCTGGTACTCAACACAAAGTAGTTCTGTCATTATTGTTATTATCATTTATCCACCAAACTAATGTATTCCTCGTATTCTTGCAAGAAGGCGAAGGTCCTTTCTACCTCGTTTCCTTGGAACCGGTCGTTTGACAACGTGCGCACCTCCAAATTGTTTCCCTTGCTTTCCAGGCCGAGGCCAGCGGGGTCTGGACACAACGGCAAGCGGCTCGCCCCGTGGGCACGGCAGAGCGACTGCCCCGTCCCTTCCTTCCAAGTGCACTCGAGGGGTATTTAGGAATTGTAGGATCTACCCAAGGGATCCCAAAGGGAAGCGGCTCCTCACCTAGAAGTTACCCTGTGGGGACAGGAGTGGGGCCCCCGGAGGACATCAGGACGCCTCCCAAGTGCAGGACACCAGCAGCCCCGGGCTGCCCGGGACGCGGCCCTGCTGTGCTCACAGCTGTGCAGCTGGGGCTCCACTGCTGACCACCCACGGAGGCTTTTACTGTTGTGGATGGTACTGTTGCATGTGCTTCCTGACGCCCTTGGGGACATAAAACACGTTTCTCCCTTATGTCGAAGTAAAATCCAGCATTCGACTTTTCCCGTAATAAACTCCGGCCTCTGGAGTTCTTCCCCGGCAAGGACCACAGAGAGAACTGCTGCCCCAGGGTTGTGCAGCACAAGCCCCGGAACCTCAGTGCAGCCAGGTCCTGTGGGCTCTCCAGGCTGCGAGGACACAGGTCTTCCCACTGGCTGTGGCAGTGTCCCCAAAGTAACAACTGCTGGAGAGCAAACTGGTGCCCCCCCCTCCACCCCAGGTTCTGTTCACAGTCCAAGACCTCGGTTCAGACAGCCCACTGGTTCCTAAAGCCTCCGGGAGATGCTGGGTACCAACCTTTCACCTACGAACCCCAGGCTCCAATCTCCTTGTGCCTAGAAGACCCCCAAATCCTGGAAGCACATGTCCATGTCGCCACTGCACTGGCCTCATGGCAGTTCACAGACGCCCTCCCCAGAGAGGCCAAGGATGCTGAGACATGAATTTCAGGCCAGGAACCAAGGTCATGTTTACCCAGAGCTCGCAGGCATCAAAGCAATTCCTAACACAGCGAATGCACACACGAGATGCATCACGAGCCACTGAGTGTGATGAACGCTGTCACCCGCCCTCAGCGCTGGGGCCACTGGGGGAGGGGCATAAATAACCAGCACTGAAGGTATTTCCAGCAACAGCCACAAGATTATTCAAAAAATACAGTGATCCCCACATAATGGTTTTTAAAACTCCGAGACTCACTTCAGAAAATTCCCCCCAACTGAAGAGAAATGAGACCCTATTAAAATCTCTGAAGAAAGCCAGTCGGCTGCGGCTCCCGACCTGCAGCACGACACGGGACACTTGGGGACGTCCTCTGGGCTCAGAACGACCGGCACCTTCTCATGAATGCGCTCCTCTTCTCAGCGAGAAGCTATGATCCTCAGTGGCACACGGAGCTGGCAGGGGAAGGCGTGGACCCCAGGACGCTGGCTCCAAGGCAGGACACCGACCCAGTGCCCCACCGCGGGCGCTGGCAGCCACTGACCTTCCCACGGGCAAGTCCTCTGGTCCCTCCAGGCTTTCCACAAACCACCCTCCCTGCCCACAAGAAGGTGGCTGGCCTCTGCATGCAGGAAAACAAATGGGGAGCTGAGGGACACCTTGCGGCCCTCAGGGGTCGCAGGGACACAGGACAGCACACAGGAATGAACAGCAACAGCACACGTTGAGTTCGCCACGTGGCTGCCTCCAAAGCCACTTCGCCGATGTAGAAAGGAGAAAAGCAGCCAGTGGCCCAGGGTCACTCCCAGTTCCCGTCTCTCTGTCCCCAGGTACCTCCCAAGAGGGGCTGGCGGGACACTGCACGGAGGACACGGTGAGCAGCTGTTACGTGAGTGTCCCCAGGAGGCCCAGGGAGAACGACCCGCGATGCACCGAGGCCCAGAAAGTGTGCGCTCAGAACTGCCCACTGGCGGGGGCAGGGGGAACGGGGCAGACAGGATCCCGACTACAGTGAGGGGCCTTTGAGCCCACCTGCCCAGCCTGGGCCGACTTCCCTCGTTCTTAGGCATCCCTGGGACGGCCCACGTGGTGCCACGCAGGCTTGGTGGGCCGTGCCAAGTCCTAGGACAGTGCTGACATCCAGAAAGCCCGGCACCTGGCGAACACCGGCTGACCTCTCCAAAGGTCCCAGGCCGGCCTTTCTACCCAAAAAGTAAAGATGTGATGAGTGGTGGGGGTGGCATTAATTACGAGGGGACGGGGACTTCCCTCGGTGGCCACCCCATTCTGCAACGTGGTAGTCACATACCGTTTGTCAAAACCTGTAGACCTGCACACTGAAAGGGTTAATTACGCCGTATGTAAATTATATCTATACAAAAAATTTTAAAGGGCTAATATAAATAATGGAAACAAACGACTCTCCTTTTGCAGTGAACCGTGCGGTCCCACGGGGGCCGAGTGGCCTTCCCCACCAGTGGCGCCTGCAGACGCCCAGCCCGCCCCCAGGAGATCACCTCTGTCCCAGTTAGCAACACCCAGGGGTGTCGCCGCCGCCCGTGACACACAGGCCCGGTGTCTCCCTGAAATCCACCTGCACCTGCACCTGCAACAGCTGTGTCAGAGAAGACCCTCAGGCCTCCCGCAGGCGGAGGCCAGGAAATGAAAAATGGGAGTCTCCCTAACTGCTCTTACCTTGGGGTTCCATCCATCACATTCAGCCTCATCACAGTCCCTTCAGCCGAAGTCCAAGCCCAGGTGTTAGCAAGTGAGGAGGGGAGAGGACGGGGGACAGGCTTCCCTGGTGGTTCTTCTCCATCCCCCACAGGAAGGGCCTCTGTGGGGCTGGGTCTAACCTTGCTGGTGGCCGTCATCGTCACGGTGGGCAAGTCTGGGACTCGAGTGCAAGGGCTGAGCCAGCAGCCCCCCCTGAGTTCCCCCCAGAGGCCACACCCAAACAGGTCCCTGTCTGGTGGCACTGAGACCCCAGGCTTGCCCCCATCCAGGGAGCCCAGGCACCAGTGCTGAAGGGGTCAGAGTTCACCCAGGGCCACACAGCGAGCTAAGGGCAGAGCCCTCCCCTGCTAGCCCTTTCTGTAAGAGAGGATTACCACCACCCTCTGCCCCTGAAGTGGAGGCAGGGAGAAGAGTGACAATAACAAAATAGCCTCGGCCCCTTCCTGACACCTGGGCTGGAGGGACACAGCAGGAGCCGCCCAGGAGCTCCAGAGACAGAACTCAAGCTTCAGCGTGCAATACACTGGGTCAAAATGGGAACTGACCCACTGTATCCCCCCAGTACTGGAGCAGACCCTGACCTTCTCCCTCTCTGCCTCTCAGCCATGCGGGCACCTGGACCTGTCTGAGTCCCAAACACTCCCGTGACTCTCCTCCACCCTCAAGTCCCCTACCCACTCACGTCTCCGTGACACCACAGCCATGGCTGCAAAATGCCATGTCTAACGGTGAAAAACATGAACTTGGGGCTACCCCCTGACCCTCCAGCCCTCTCTGCCCCTCCAGCTCCTTGCTCTGTCCCACACTCTTACCCCAATATTCAAGAATTTACTGCAGGCCGGTCAGGGCTTGGCCAGGCACTAACTCATCTCACCCTCACTGATACCCTCGGGGATGCAAACAACGCCCACCACCCCGCGGTGAGGACACAGAGGCTCAGGGAGGTGGGGCCACTCGTCCAAGGCCTTGGGCTAGTCAGGATGGGGGTGGGGGTGCTGGGAGCAGAAGTGCCATCCTGAGCAGGCTCTGTGAGCACCCCAGACTGCTTCCAATTCTTCCAGCAGGCCACCCCACCCTCCGGCTCAGCCAGGGAATGCCCTGCCCTCCTCCACCCGCCCGAGCACCCTGCCCCACCCACCCCTGCACGTTCCCTCCTGCTCTGCTGAATTTCGGGGAATCCCTTCTTGCTCTCAACGCAGCCCTGGCGGCCGGCACACAGCAGAAGGCCTGTTTGCTGGAGAAGCCCATGGTCCCTCCACAGGCATTTTTCAGAAGAAGCAAACCCTTCTCAATGGCACGGCACAAATTTCCACAAATCGATCCAAACTATGCTACCTTATCACACGATGTAAAATTTCTCAACCCTATGCATAACATATCATACATCTATATTATTTGAACTCCTAAATTGCAAAGCTTTCCTGAATCTCGTAAAGGCGGTGTTTTTTCTGGGAATGGAGCAGTGCTTAACTGGGAAGGGTCCAGGCCATGGCGCTGCCTAACACCGCAGTATTGCTTATGGGATTATCGCCGTTCAGGAACCCTGCTTTATTTTGTATTTAATCTCTATTAAGACGTCCAAATGAAAATATATAGGTATGCTAGACTTCACAAACAACATAAATCATAAAGTCATTCCTTTGCTAACCCAAATCCAAAAACAGCCCCCAAAAGACAAAAGATACGAGGGCCCCAAAGGCCTTCTCCTGTTAGGGCGGAGCTGGAGGTCCCTGATTGTGTGACACCCCCCCCCCCCCCGCATGCCACTTTGCTGGGTGATAGGTAAGGTAAGGTAATGGCTGTAAGTCCTCTCACAGCAAATGGCTTTGCATGCAACTCAAAGATTATCCCCAGACTTCCCCCAGAAAGCAGTGGCCCAAACAGAAAGGGCAAATTCTTTCTGCCCAACACCGTGGTGACCAACCTCAAATCAAGGAGCAAAACGATGGAGGACCCTTAAATCACTCCTTGTCAGAGGACTCACATGTCCTTTCAAGTTCACCCTTCAACCAGCAGGAGGAACTCCTGCCCATATGGCTCCAGACTCCTCAAGTGGACGGATGTCCCCAGCCTCCTCCCTGCCTTCAAATTTGTCCACACAACCTCACCCCGAGAACCAGCTCAGACCTTGCTCCATCATCTACTGACTGTCCACCCATCCACGTGGTGAGGCTGTGGATCCCGCGAGCAGGAGGTCAGCACACGGCCTCACTGTCCCTATCAGGGTTGCTACTAAAAACAAAATAAGAGCACGTGTCACAAAGTGTTTCTATAAACAGAATAAAGGTAAGCTGTCACTGCTACAGAAACGTAAGCTATCGGCCTCGCTGAAGCCTAATTAGTAAGTTCACCACTGAGGAAAGGAATTTGCAGCAAAATACGGTTACTTTCACTTCTGAGACGAAAGGTGTCCCCAAATCTGAGTCTGGCACCACAATGAAATGATGCCAACGACTGAACAGGCGGGCACATGTGAGCTCCGGGAGCGTCAGGGGTGGGATGTGCCTCTCGCTGGCCCCACGGTCCAGCTCACGGGCCACTGTGAAAACTATCGATGCTATCGCATCTGTCTTTGACTCGTGCACAGAGACATTCGCAGCGGCTCCTGTTTTAACAAAAGTTGGTAAGAACCATTTCTCCGCTTTCCGGTATGCCCTGACCGCTCAGCCCAGCCTCCTCTCGCTGCCGACTGGTCAAGAGAGAAAGTTCATGTCAAGGGCATCTGGATATGGTAAGGACTGGGCACGCGCAATGGCCCTCAGGCCCCCAGGAATGGCTGCTGCTGTTCGAGGGGGTGGAGAATCCTTCTTAACCAAACAAGCGAGACTGGGTCGGGCAGAATTCCCCGTTGCTCAAACTATTCATTCAGATTTGGGGCAGGGGCGGGGGGAGCGTGGTATTCAAGTTACATAAAATCTCTCCATCATTTGTTGTGCCAAATGTTCAAAAACTAGACTCAAGTGTGTGGGTGTGTTGGGGGAGTGGTTTGTTTTGAAAGAAAGACAGTCTGTGTGCTGTTGGCGGTTCCGGGCTGGCTGATTAAGGAACCCCCGCAGGAGTTTGCTAAAAATACGCAGGTTCTGGCCCCACCCGGATTCTCCAAGAGAACCTTGGGTGGAGCTCCAAGAAACTGACTCCAGGCCAGGGGTGCCCTGGGGATGCCCCCTGCTCCACAGGCCACCCTCTCCAACCACCTGGGTACCTCCCTAGGGACTGTGTGAGTCACTCGTGTGAAAACCACCAAGCCCACAGCCACCCTCTTACCACTAGGTGCTCGTGCCTCTGGGGGCGGGGCGGGGCGGGCTGAGGGGCTGCTAGCACTCACCTCTCCTTCCTGATGTGGTCCCTGGGGAGACCCTACTCCCCACCCTCCGTGCTGGGGGGATGCAGGGAAACGCACTGCGCAAAGCTTGAACAAGGCAGAGGCGGGAACTTCTCAATCCCACCTCCACCACCAAAACTCCTGGTGTGGCCATGGGTCCTGCTACTGGCCCCGCCGCCAGTACTACCGGTTAAGGTTACAGTGGTAACGAGCAGCTAACCCGTGAACCCTTCCCCGGGCGCTCACATCTTATTTACCGTGCTCGGTCCCTAGGATTTGCACACGTGGAGCTCTGACGTCCTGACCCCTGACCCCCGAGATGCCCTTGCATTCCAACACCGGCTGCCCGCCAAGGACGTTTTCAAGGATCATATCTCGCTCTCCAAGTGAGAATTTTTTCATAGAATGAACTGAGCCCAAAGAAACCGCTGGTCCATGAAATGACCAGCCTGCCCTGAAGGTGACAAATGATTTCTTCCACAGACCCCGGAAGCACATCTTCCCACACACAGCCCCGCAGTCCCCACCTTGCCATTTCCCACTCACGTGACCTTCCTAGTGGCACCGGGAGCCCAACACGAAGCGGGAGCAGTGATGCTGCCTGGGCGTTCACATCCACACCCTTACTGTGCTGACCCTTGTGGGCGCCCAGCCAGTCCCTGGGCCTGAATGAGTGCCCAGGAGGAGATGAGTAAGCACCACCCGTCTCCCGGGCCGGTCACCAGACCCGCTGGGGCCCAAGTGCCCACCACCTCCCAGGAAGACAAACCCACCATGCCAGCCCACTGCCCGCAGTACTCCGCAGATGCTGACCCTCCTGCTGCCCATGTGGGGTGTGGACAGGGGGAGGGGCAGGCAGTGTCCCCTCCTTAAACTGAGAACCCCCCCCTCCCCAGGAAGGTGGCCGGGTCCAGCCCACCTTTCCTGGGCTCTACCAGCTCGGCAGGCAGGGTGCTGAGCAGTCAACAGAAGGGATTGAAAACGGAGCCGCCCTCCCCACCTGGGGGCAGGTGGGGGGGGGCGGTGGGGGGCCAGAAGGACCCACCCTGGCTGGCCTCAGGCAAAGGCAGGAGGCACCCAACCACTCACTTTTTCTTCCTTCTCTGGGAAGGGAAAGTAGGTCTTAAATAGAAAGTAAATATTTTACTAGGCATTTCTCAGTGAGTGAACACAGAGGAACATTCCACAGCCTAAAAACAGCCTCCTGGACGGTTCTCCGGTCATCATTTTGGCCTCGGGGATGTGGGAGAAGATGGGCTGCTCCCTCACCGGGCCGGCCCTTCCCAGACGGGCACCCTGTGTCTTCCGGCTAAGTGGTCCCTACCAGGATTCCCACCTCCCACCCAGCACCCTTCTCCCAATGCCGCAACCCCCTTTGCTGGGCTCCATACAACCCACCCACCTCCATGTGCGAAGGATACCTACCCCCCCCCATGTGAGTCGCTCCCTGCCCCTTGCTGTGGCCCGAGGGGGCACACACGCACTTGGGCAAGAGTGGCGGAGTTCCACGTTTGTTTACTTTGTACTTTAAAAAATTTAACCAACACCTAAACGGGTCAGGCCCACTCTAAGCGCTTTATAAATATTACCTCACTGAACGGGACAGTACGCCCTATTCCTTGGATTCAGAAACAGAAGCCCTTTGCAAGGGTTCAGTGATCCCAAATGCAGTCAAGCATCTCTTTCCATCCCTCCTTTGCCACACTTTCTGGAACAGTCTGTCCCAACTGATGTGACTTCCTGCTGGTGATGATGCATCTCGCTGGTATAGTAAACAATGTGCAGGCAGAGCCATCTCTATGGGCCCGGCCTCAGCTTTGGAGGGGGCTGGGGGAAGGGCAGACATCTCAGTGGGCCCTGTCCTTGGCCATCCAAGTGAGCACACAGCTAACACCAAGGGCAGCCCAGTGCTCAGGGAGGGTAGTGGGGTGCCTTGAGCACAGCTTTCGGTCCTGAGCCTGCAGCCCGACATGCCCAGTAACCAACCACCAGGTTGCACAACCCCCAGCTACAGGCATGGCCCAAAAGCGGTCCCCGCACTGACCACACCCCCTCCCTGCAAATGACAAAGAACCCAGACTGCACTCCTCTCCCTAAGACCCTCCACTTGCCCACCGCTGCTCTAAAGATGAAAGGAATGAGAGGAAATTAAAACAAACAAACAAAAACCACCCTTGTCACCTCTGTCGCAGAGACACGTTTTAAAGAACCCGGGTTATACTTGCAACGTGTGTTTCTGACTGTGAGAGCACAGGCCACACGGGGTTAGTCCCCACCCTACTCCCTTTACACCTCTGGGACACAAGGGACTCATATAAGGCAAGCTCCAGTCACCACAAAGAAAACTCCAGTCATTCTGAGCTGCTTCCTTTTGTCCACTGTACTTGGAGCACATCTGGCCAGATCAGGGAGGAAAAAAATTACCCACCGGCCAAAGTCCTCTTTAAATACGCAGGAGACACCATTACAGACAGAATTGCAACTTTAATTCTGAAACCTCCTGGCTTTTGTCAGTTGAAGCCACATTCTTAATCCCAGGCTTAGCCGAGAAATGAGAAGAAAGGGTGCGTGTGTGCGTGTGTGCGTGCGTGTTGTGTGTGTGTGTAACACCCTGTGTGCGCGTGTATATGTGTGTGCGTGTGCGTAAGCCCCCCGGCCCCGCGTGAGCAGCGCCAGGTCTTGGAGGAGCAGGGAGAATGATAAAACTCTGCACAAAGGCCAAGGCGAAAACTCCTGGGTCTGGGGAAACTGGCGTGCTCACCGTGTCCTGCAGGGAACCTATCAGGCTGCCCTCGTGTCCTGGAGGGAGTGGGGTGCCAAGCTCAGGGGCTGTTCTGCAGAGCCGGTGACCTCTGAAACTCGGAACAGGACGGGGATCCCCGCTTCCTGCACCACAGAGCCAGGTGGGTTCTGAGACCACCCACGAATCCTGGCTCCCGTCAAGAACCCGTGTGCTGTGGCCAGCCAGCAAAGGCTGCCCCGGCTCCAAGGGACCTCAGAGCACTCCTTGCTGAGATGCCTTCAGCCGCAGCCACATCCACTTTCCAGACGGAGAGTAGCCCGAGGAGGCAGCTCCTCCCTTCTCCTGTCCTACAGAACCACAGCTCAGAGGCCCAGGAGGGAGGTGGCCACGGGGGTGACTCAGGCCCACCCTTCTTCCCTGCACAGCGAAAGGCAAGAAGACCTCTTTGCAAACTGCAGGGGGGACTTAAAATAGACAGAATATAATCATTACCCAGCCTGGAGCTGAGCCAGCCCACGGGCTAACACGACTCAGTGGTCAAAAGACACACCCCCTCCCCCCCAGCGCTCCCCTCAGCCCTCGAGGGGACCAGGCAGAACCCAAAGGCCGAGTGTGTACTCCGTGTCCCCCCAGCTCCCCAGCCCCTCTGGGGCCTCGGAACTTCAGCCAGGGCTGTGTCTGCAAGCACACACGTGCTGGCCAGAGCAAGAGCAGCTTCGCAGGGCAGGAACGTAGTAATCCCGTCATTAAAGGAAAGCCTGTTTTTCAGGAAAATCTCCACCTTGTGGGGAACCTTACCTTAAAAGAAGCCAAGGTCAACAGGAGAGCTCCTGCCTCACCTGCTCCGGGGGCCTTTCAGGTGAGTTAATCACCCAAGCAGGGCCGACTGGAGATTTCAGGACACACCCAACTCTGTGCCATTCCCTTTCAATTCTCTGATAGCCTCTTTGAAAAGAAGGCTTGTTCTCTTTGTTCAGGAGTACGCATTCAAATTCCTTTCCAAGGCCAAGGCGAGCGCAGGGCAGCGACCCAAAGGAGGCTCAGCCTGCAGAATCAAGTTTCTGGCCGCTTTTTACAAGAGTGGTGCAAACAGACTACTCCAGGGAGGTGCAGCCCTCACCATCTCCCCCGTCCCTTCCCCCAAACCCCGCTATGCTGAACACAGGAACCAACCCCTGGTCCAAGAGGTGCACGAAGAATCCAGGTGGAAGAAGGAGGGGCATGCAGGAGGGAGGGAGCATCCCACCACCTCAGTCCCTCCTCTAAGTGAGGGGTCACACGGGAAGGAGGGGCCGGCTTTGAGAAGACGCCCACTGAGATCACTAACCCAGAGAACCAACGTGGAAATCCTGACACTCACTGAGACAACATGACACCTGCCCACGAAATCCAATTTTAACATACGCACACACAAAAAAACTCAAAGCAGAGTTTCTGGAAGCTATCCACATAATCCCGGGGTGGGGTATGTGTGTGGGTGTGTGTTCTGGGGGTGGTGGTGGTGGCTTGTATCAGGGATGCCCAGATGGAGGGCAAGGGAGAAAATGAGACCAGGACCTAAGGGGTCTAACTTGCCCAGCACAGCGAAGCCATCCCAAGTGTACCCAGTGCCAGTGCAAAGCCAGGAAGACCTCTCAATTACAGAGATGCCAGACGGGGTTGGGACCGGCGAAACTTAACCTCCCTGACCCTCAGTTTCTTCATGGGAAGGGCAGCGGCCGATTGGACCTCGGAGAGGGTGCGAGGATAAATGGAAGATTGTGGTTGGAACAACAGCACTGTGCCTGGCCCGTGTGGTCCTCCCGGGTGTCTCTGTCCTCTGCCTGCGAAGTCTGTGATCCAGGGGGGCAGAACTCTCCCATGCATCCAGCGGGGGCCCCGGTCTACTGAGCCAGGCCCTCAGGCTTCTGGTCAGGAGCCATGCTGTTCATTAACCCAGAAGCATAGTGAATTTAAAACAGGCCCGGTCCAGGAGACCATATAGAAATGCCCCACTGGCATTAGATGTGAGATCCTAACAAAAGATCACTAATCAAAGGAGGAAATTAAAACAAGCCAGACTTTCCAAGCCCCATGGGATCTGGAAAGCGACACAGGTTCTGGGAAAGATAATTGTTTCTGAGAGGCCCATCCGAATGCAGGGAGAACATGCCAGACTCCTGGGCCATCGGGAATGCTCGTCTCCCCTGCTCTCGGGGTGGGAATTAGGGAGGCTCCCAGGGTGGGCCTTCCTCCTCCAGGAAGTCCTGCGGGAAGCTCACGCCAACAGCTCAGTTTCACTCCCAGCTCTGCCACTGTTGGGGACAGGGGTGTCATGGCCAAGTCACCCAAGTGCCTCCTGCACCTGTGACATCACCCCACCCTGCTGTGAAAAGCCAATGCAACAAATACCCAACGTCTAGAGAGTGACCAACACTAAGTAAATAAATTCTCACTAAAACGGAGGTTATAGTGTTACCTTAGCAAAGATAAGAGGACTACTTAAGGGGCCCATGGATTTCCTGGGCGTCCAGTTAACTCTGCAAGGACAGAAAGGGCCAAACACACAGGAATTCCTCCACCAAGGAGAAGAGGGGTGCAAAGCGCCAACGCCCCAGACCCCGGTGGTCCTACCACTCCCTGACCAGCAACCTCTGCTCAGGCGCCACCAGGCTCGCAGCCTGCAGGAGCGCTGCACCGCAACGAGCAGGGGGACCGTCAAGTCCCTTGTCCTGGATGCAGATTCTCGGGAAGGCCTGGGGAACCCTTGCAGTGCTCTGCACCTTGCAGTCACCACAGCTACTTGAACTACAACCCAAACACCCAGATTCCAAGGCTGCCCCAGAAACGGCAGCCTCTGCATCCTGGCCACCATCATTCAGTCAATCGACGAACCTTCCTTGTTCCCTGGGAAAGAGGGGGGATGGAGGGGACACGACAGGGACCACACGATCCAGGTTTGGGATTCCTGGAGCCGGCGATCACTGGGGGGTTGCTCAGGAACGGTGGTGGTCCAGCCAGGTTCCGGTCCCAGCCTTGGCTGCGGGGTTGGGGGTCCACCTCGGGTGCTGACGCCTCTGACTTCTTCTGGGTCCCCATGGCTCCTTCCCCCATCCAGGATACGGGTGACCCAGAGGGTGTGCAGTGGGCGTCCTGTTGGCCCCCCTCCGCCCAGGGTGACCCTGCACCTTGGCCAGCAGGAGGAAGTGGGCACTGGGGGGCAGAGGCCATTTCTAGCACCCTCCACAGACTTCCCGGCAGCGGCAGCGGAAGCTGCTCGACATTTACAAGTGAAAAGGCGTGGCACAAGGGGAGGGGTGCTTCCGGGAGGGTCAGGTATAGGTGTGGGGGGTAGGTCCACGAGCCCGCTGAGGGGGAGGGGCCAGCCATCCTTTCCGCAGGGCCGCGCACGCTGTCCAGGCGCCATCTGGGAAGGCAGCCAGACCCCGCCCCTCCAGGTAGAGCGCGGCCAGGTGCGGCGGGCTGGCCTTGAACCAGGCCCAGCTTTCCCCTCCCGGCATCAGAAGGTCGTGCAGGAGACCGGAAGTCGCCCTGGACTCAACTGGACGGACCGGCGGGCCCCCGCGCCCGGCCCCACCCCCCCGCCCCCTCCCCGAACCCAAACCCGCGCGCTGCAAGAGGCGGAGAATAACCTCTTAGGCCTTAGGGGCGGCAGTTCAGGATTTCTTCCTCCGTGAACTAGGAACTGCTCTCTTCACCTAGCCCGCGGAGCGTCGTGAAGACTAAGGATTGGGAAATGTTTTTAAGATCAAAAACATTCTGAGATCTTACTTTAGGCACTTACACGTGCATAATGGTATCGGTACAGGAAAGCACACTCTTTATTGACTGTCCTCCTGGAGAGACTTCCAGCCCATAACCAGGGAGGCGCGTCTCCATGTGCTACTGGGTTACAAGGGCACATGGGTAGAAAATGTCATTCCCACTTGGCTTCCACGCTGGGCCTCCAAAATTTAAGTATTTGCCACCCCCACTGGGAAGAAATCACAGCACACACCCCTCCCAACGCGCGCGTGCGCGCGCACGCGCGCGCGCGCGCACACACACACACACACACACAGTTCACTAGGCAAGTGCCCCCAACTGCCAGGCACCCTGGGGGAGTCCTGGGGTTCGGACAGCTTTACCCAACCTGGGACCCAGTGGTCAGCCAAGCTCAGACAGTGCGGTGAGCCCACATAGCACATCTGACCCTGGCAGTTCCAACACGAGGCCTCCCGGGTGTCGCCAGCATGCTGTCCCTCCCAACAAAGCAAGCCCATGTGACCAGAGAGGCCACTCCACTCCAGGCTGAAATGTTCTCTCAGTCCCCTCAACCATTCCTGAACTGGGCTGTGAGAGCTCTGGAGCCCCACTCCCCACCCCACCCCCCATCCCCGTGCCCCTAGCTCGCTGCTAGCTCTGGCTGCACTCCTGGTGGGCAGGCCCAGGAGCTGCACCATCCCATGGGCTCTCCATCACCCACAAGGGCATTGGGGCACTGGCCCCACCCTTGCCCTAAGCCCACCTGGGCCCCCACATGCAGAGGCCAAACTTTGCTTGCACTTCTAGATTAAAGACATCCATCAGCAAAGAATAAAGCCCCAGCCTGCAGGGACCGTGCACAAACCCTTCCCTAGCCTCTCCCCACCTACAGCAAAGGAACTTCACCTGCTGAAGTGCCCCCACCCCCACAACATTAACACTTCGAGGTTTGATTCAGGCCACTTACACCCAGAGCAAATGATTCCTGCTAGCCTCAACATCAGGTATGCTTTTTGAATTGCCACCATGGAAACAAAATCCATTAGGCCAGAGGAGCTGACCTCTACGATCTGGGTCCAGGGTTCCTTCCAAAGAAACTTCCTGGGATTCCATGACTCCATAATGAAGTGTTGGTTCGTTCTGGGAGGGGAAGGATTGCTGGAGGCCAGACTTCAGGCGGGGCTGGAGTGCAGCCCTGCATTTCCAGCCCCTTGGCTAGCTGCAGAAAGACCCTCACGCCTCTATATCACAGAGCCTTTAAAGAGGCCCTTCCAAGCTTCTGCCACAGCTGAGGCTGGGATGTGACACAGGAATACTCAATCTTCAAGCCAATTAAATGTCTTTCAGGTCATAATTAAGGATCTGTTTTAATGCAAAAAGTACATTTCTAATCAGAAGAGCGCTCTGGAAGGAATAAAAGCAACAACATAAAAACGCATTTTGTGTGTGTGTGTGTGTGTGTGTGTGTGTGTGTGTGTGTGTGTTTTGCATTCTACAAGTGGGAATGATTTTAAGAACCACGTGGATGAAAAGCACTGCCTTGGCCCACGTCACCCCGGAACTGTTGTGGACTCCTAGAAACAACAGCCAAGGGGAGCCCGCTAGCCAGGTTCGGGCAACAAGAGCTATTGGGGATTAATATCCTCCCAACACCAGGGATCTTCGCAAACAAAGACGGCTCTGTTACAACCTAGGAAAGAAGTCACAATTCTCCATAAAACCAAAAGCACTGCTTGCCCTATGAATAAGAACCCAACCCGTTTTATGAAATGTTTATGAGTATTAAACCAACTCCAAGGCAACCAGCCATCTGTTGAATCTAGTTACAGAAACAGTTAAACCAGGTCATTTCTCAAACATTCTCTCAGGGGGGATACAGAGGCAAAGGTCAGCTGACCCCCAGTGTTCAACCAAGTGGACCTGGCTGCCATCAGAGCTGGCATCAGCCTCCAACAGTGCTCCGTGTCCTACACGGATTCCATTTAGGTCAGGGGTTAAAGAGAGGGCGCCCGGGGGGCCTGTCACTTTGGGCTCTGGGCCTGGCTCCCACACGGACGGACGACGACGACGAGGGCGGACGGGGGAGAAAGCTGCAATCCACAAAACATCCAAGTGCGGCCGACCCCCCATTGCAGCGCTCTCCCTCACACCACAAACAGACTCCGAACGACTTTAACATGAGCAGTAATAAACATAAACACAACTGCTTCCTGTGACTTACGGTGCCTCCCATTCTGGGAAGCGCTGGGTGCGATTTCTTAAAACTGCATTTCAAGTGGAAAAGTTGTTTTCTCACACGTTCTTTGAAGGGCCCTACTATCTATCTACTTTTAGGATCTTTCCTAAAAAAAAAAAAAAAAAAAAAAAAAAAAGCAGCAGATTACGGGGAAGAACCCACACACCCGAGCTCCCTAGCAGTCCAGAAAAGACCACCTTCTACGAAGGCTGGCGAGGGAGCGGGCCGGCGGCCGCGTTTCCCATGCCGGGCAGAGACAGATGAATGGGACCCTGGTCCCCATCCAGTCCGCGGCTCCCGAAGTTTCTGTGTTCTCTAGCGGTGGGAAGAATGAAGGGGAAACTGCCCCTTGGCTCCACTGTCAACATCGCCACAAACAATGGCCTGGCCCTCTCCCTATTGTGCATTCTGTATTCATTCGGGAGTCCCTTGTTGTGTGTGTGTGTGCGTGTGTGTGTTTTATTTTTTTGCACAATATGCAAAGCCCTTCTTTTCACTGGTGAAGTCCCGAATGCCCAAGTGCAGCCATCATTTAGGCTTTAAACATTCATAATGATAGCTAAAAGCAAACTACAGATTCTGCCTCAACATTAATTTGTGAATATCATTAGTCACATCGATGGCTTTTGGATACTCTCCATGAAATTGGGATCAAAAGAAACACCGAACACCTTAAAAATGGTACTGAAATTTCCAGCAATTATTAAATATAATTTCCCAAACCCAGAGACAGGGTTTAATAAAAGCCCTTTCATAAGTCTTTGATACATATTCCATCCAACACCGACTTGAATGAAAATTAACTTCAGAAGAGCAGGTTGGGAGAGGGGCCCTGCGCCCGCCCGCCCTGCTCTCCCAGCGGGCTGGAGCTGCAGCGGGATAAATGGGGACATGCTTACCAGCTGGAAGGGAGAAAACTGATACCTGCCCAGGCAGTGCGGCCCGGGAGCCTATCTATTCCAGCATGTTCGCGTGCCTACGAAAAGTTTTCAGAAATCCACGCAAGCATTCCTTAGGTAGCAACTCACGGAAAGATCCGGGGGCGATGAGGCCCCCCGAGATTTCACTATATAGCCTCACTTTTTAGGTACAAGTACTTCTTCTCTTCGAGGGGTCAGGCGACTTGCACTCGCGGTTTTTAATGACTACAAAAATGTGCTCTACCCTCTGGGACGGTCAGACGGTGGGGATCCGACCTGAGCTGGGGTCTGCTTCGCAGCTACGGTTCCTTTCCCAATCACGTGCTGTCTGAATGTATGCCGGCGGCCTGCATCGGGGACAAGGGACACTTGGGCTGCTGCTCTTCACTGATACGATTACCAGAGGGATCCAGGCTGCACTCACATACATTTTGATGACAGCCCTCCTACACTGAATGACAGTGGTTAAAAAAAAAAGACAACTGGGGCGGGTGGCCATTCTCCTGCTGCTGTAAACGCGTCACACGTTTTCCGTTTAGGGAAGGCAAACGGTGTATGTAACTGCCTTCCACAGTGACTCATGACGAAGAGGACTGGTGGCCAATGGCAGGCACGCTGGGGGGCTCCATCTCGGCGGGGCCTCTCCTGGCGGGGTGTCCGCCCTTTTTGTTGCTAATTGGCGAATCGGAGATTTCAAATGCTGTGCGCCACCCCTGAGCTCCCTCTGCTTTCGGGTGTTGGCAGTTCCCAGGCAAACGGCCTCTTCCAATCCAGCGCGATGCTCCCAGTTCGGTGTCCTCTGCCTTTATTTACCCTGTGGCTAGTGACTCAGACACTGAAAATGTGTCACGCTGATTAGGTAGCTTCGTTCGTTGTTGTGGCTGTTTGCTTCATCTCTTTAAAACTCTTCTCAGACTTATGAATAAGATTTCTGTTTAGAGTTTTCAAAGTCAAGAGTAAAGTCATTGATTATTCCCTGAAAGGGTAACTGCCGGGCTAGTTAATAATTGTTCAGATAGCAAGTTTTCCTGTTTCACCCTGTGTACACAACCGAGATGAACAATGCCAGGGGAAAGCAGACTCCACTCTCAGGGACAGGAACAGGTGTGCCCTGAGTCCGAAAAGGCCAGAATATCTCACAAAGTATGTCACTGGTGTATTTTTACAATGCTAGTGGTGTTTGTGTTTAAGTGGCCAAACGTTTTTACTTTCTTAACTTTAGAGACACGCTTTGCAAATATTTCTTCACAGAGTAAATGACTAACTCCTAGACATAAGCTGCAACTCATGCCTAGCAAAGAAATCTATTTTAGAGATAAAGAGTTTTTTTCCTTAAAAAAACAGTTAAAAAAAAAAAAAGGTAATTCACCCTGCCCCTCCCCCATGGAGAACACCCATTCTGCAGCCAGTTTCAAAGATTCCGAGTGGAGTCGTAAATAACACAGGGCCCAAAGCACAATTAATTGCAGAGCCACCGCACCCTCTCTCAGCCTCCTTAAAGTACCATTATAGGAGGAGGGCAACCACGTACCCCTTAGCCTTATCTGCCCCAATGGGAAAGATTTTATCCAAAAAGCACCTTGTCAGGTTCAAAACAAGCTCCAAACTGAAGGTTTTAAAATCCTGTCATACCTGTTTTCGACGGGGACAAACTGGGGTCCCCGACCTCTGAGGAAACCAATCCCAGCCATCAAGTCCCCTTTGCCTTCAAGCCTTACCCCCTGTGCTGAGGGCAGAGTGGGGAGTGGGGGTGACCTGACACCAACACTTATACTAAACCCCTCAATGCACTACAGAAATATGCTGGCTTATTTCCTTTGTTTGGTCCTGTTATAGTTCATCAAGTGCGAACGATTAAACTGGCTTCATTAAAAGCAAGTGCATTCCCGGCTAACATCCAACTTCAATGACAACTGTAAGCATATTTTTGCAAGAAGGAGGGCCTGCTTTTTTGCTTGAAACCTACCATCTCATTAACTCTTCTTTGGGGGGCAATAAATAGGGCACTGGGGGTTTTTACAGGAATGTCAGAGCAGTTCAGAGATCTGATGCTAGACAAAAAGGTATTTAGTGTTTCAACTTTCTGGATAGTCCCTGTTACTTAAAATAAAGAAACCCTACTTCAATATTAAAGCAGCTCTAACTGAAAGAGTTTAATTAGCATTTTGAATATCACTTTTATAATTGCTGTAAGAAGTCCTCTTTGAAATCAAATGATTATAAAAACAAGATCCTTTAAAGTCTCATCACTTCTAAATGTAAAAGATTTATTTTAAAAATTCAAAACAGTGGAATTCTCCTACCCACACGAAAACTAACTAGTTCTACTTTGAAAAACCCTACAGGCAGAACAGCAGTCTTAGGTGCTGAACACGAGGTATTTCTTAAACTGCCTCTGAACCCAAGCACCTAAAGCAGAGAAGATATTCTTTGAAAGACTAGTAAGAGAGTTTGATGTATTTCGCCAAAGTCTGGAGGCAGAATCACTTTGTAAACCAACCAAAATATACGTCCCCTCCAAATTATCCATGTCAGATAAAAATATACCAGTCTCTAGAATATCCAACAGAATTGCAAATAAAGCACTTAGCATTTGAAATTCCCAATACATATTTATAGAATTCTCTTGTCTACCCTTCCAGCCACTCACATCTGACTCTCTAAGAACTCAACCCGATCTCCAATCTTTAAAGGAAAAAAGGGTTGGAAAAAAATCCAGAAAGATGTTTACCCGGATAGGGCAAGTAAGCCAGGGATGACGACGTAGGCCACTGCCGGCAGGCTCCCCGGGCAAGGACGCAGAGCAAGCGAGGTTTCTACGAAAAATTTCTCCTTTTCCCTGTAAATTACTAAACACGGGGACCCCTGGAGCCAACTCTTGCTTGGGCTGCCGCCGGAAAAGTACTCGGGGACGGCGGGGGATCGCCACACGTCCGCACACGCACGCTCGGGGCCCGTGACCATCCGCGGCGGCGAAAAGCGAGGCACTGGAGAGTGTGTATACGCGCGCGCGCGCGCGTGTGTGTGTCGCCGCGGCCGGCAGTGACCGCGCCGAGCTCCCAGGCCCGCGGCCTCCCGGCACCAAGGCGCTGCGTGGGCTGCGGACGACCGGCCACGCCGCGGGGCCTCCGGCTGGAGAAAGGCCCCGGCGCGCCCCGGCTCCCGCGCGCCTCAGCCCAACTTGCCCCGGGGCGCTGGGAAGAGCGCGAGGGAGAGAAAGAAAGGCGCTTTCCCTCGGCCGCGGAGCACGAGGAGGAGGCGACCGGGGCGGCCCAGCTGTAGCTGCGCCACGCCGGGTCCCAGCCGCCCGGGGCGCGCCCTCGCCAGCCCCTCCTGCGAAACTTTTTCTTTCTGGTTCGCCCCACCCGAAAAGTGCGGCCCGGGCGGGGGAGGCGGGCGGGCCGGGTTCGCGACTAGGCGGGGGAGGAGGAAGTGGTGCCCGCGGGAGCGCGGCCGGGCAGAGGAAATGCCCGGCCAGCCCGGCCCCCGCCCTGGGCCCCCGCCCCGCTGCGACTTCGGCGGGCCGAGCCCGGCGCGGCAGTGGCGGCGGCGGCGGCAGATGTGGCCCGGCTGCCCGGAGGAGCCAACAATGCGGGGCCAGCACAACAAAAGGGCTCCACTTCGCCTCCTTTCCCGTCTCTCGCTTGCGCTCCCGGGGCGCCGCACGGGATTCCCGGCCAGCAGGGGCCGCTCCCCTGGGGGCCCCGGGCCGCGCGCGCCCCAATTTCCCCGCGGACCCCAGTTCGCCCCCGCCCCCGCCCCGCAGGCGCAAGGCCCAGAGTGCGTGGACTCCCCGGTCCCGAGGGAATCCGGCCGTATTGTCCCCACGGCGCGCCGCGCGCTCGGCCTGGGTCGCGGGCGGCCCCCGCGCGGGCACCCACCGGCCTCGGGGAGCAGGAGCCGGGGGCACCTAGGAAACCGTCGCCGAGACGCCGCCGCTGCCCTCCGGCCGCCGCCGCACTCGGGGTTTCTTTTTTTTTTTTCCCTTTTTTTTTTTTTTTGCCAATCCTGATGGGAAGGAAGGTGACCGCCTACTTCGCATTCATCAACTCTCATCACAACAACACAAATCCTGGCGCAAACGGCGGTCTGCGGGCGCGATCGGCGGCGGGGAGCGGCGAGCAGGCACCCCCAAGCCGGCACCCACCCCCGGGCGCCGAGCGGGGACGCGGGGCTGGGGGTGCAGACCAAAGATGTCCTCGGATGCCAGCTCCGTGTCCTTCGCCCTCCTCCCCCTCCCCGAGTGGCGCAGTGAGGCGGGCGCGGCGGCCCCAGCCCTCCCCTGGGGCCCCTCTTACCTCGTCCCGGGCCGCCCGCGTCCACGGCGAAGGGCGCCCACCCGGGAGGCGGCGGCAGCTCCCGCCCCTCCCACCCCACCAGGCAGCGGCAGCAGTGCGGCCCCCTCAACGCGGCATGGCTCCCGGCTCCGTCTCTCGCTCCTCGGGCCGCCGCCGGCTCCTCTGGGCCGCTCCCGGGCCACCTTAAAATGACACACGCACACAGGGACACACACACAAAAACTTAATCTCTCCAGCTCCCCGCCCCTCCCCCTCCCGCCCTGCCCTCCTCTCCCCTCCCCTCCCCTCCCCTCGCCACCCCTCCCCTTCCCTTCCTCCTCCTCCTCCTCCCCTCGCCGCCGAGCCTCT
>PVJL010013040.1:0-34101 GCA_004026885.1 Lyroderma lyra | reverse complement strand
CGGTCGGTCTTCACTGATGGTGAAGCCCCGAGTTTATTTCCCATCACCAATATATGCAGTGTGAGTACATGCAGTTTAACAATGAAAATATGCATTACCTCCTTCAAAAGCAGATCATCTATTATCATTAACTCTCCAGCAATAGCCTAAAGTCAGAGCAAACAAAGGTCAGATTTCCTAGGGCCTTGTCTTCCATAATGCAATTATCTTTCTTTTGTGTCCCAAGGAACTGGCTGGATTAGCCATTTTCCTCAGTGAGCAGTACACACCCTTGACTCTCTACCAGTTAACTTGAAGGTCAGAGTAACTGAGAGGGAGTCAGTTCCCCAAGGCAATTCTTCCAAGTACTCAGATAGTCTTCTTTCTTTAGAGTCTCCCAAGGAACTGGCCATATCAGGCACATTCCTCAGATACAGAAGTAAAACAAGTTTTACTTCCCTAAAACCAGCCTGCATGGCTCCCAACAGGGAAGAGCTTGTGGGGGCCTGGAGGGGGCCAGCTATTAAGCAGAGAGACAGAGTAGCTGGTGAAGGAGGCCACCAACTGGAAGCCACCAGTAAACTGTGGTCAGAGCTTGCAATATTTCCATTGGGACCTGCTCAGTACAGTCTTGCTGAGAGAGAAGATCTGATTCGCAATGAAGTGTGTTACAAAACAAGTTTGGGAGTTCGGTAGAACTAGATTTGTCTTTCCACTGTGCAAAATTCTACCTATGGTACAATGGAAAATATGACTCCATTTCTTGTTACTAGGTTTTCTCATCTGTTTTCATGGGCTATAAACTGCACCTAATGCTCAGATAAAGATGAAATTAGTCTACATTTAAAAAACACATTGCATTGCACTGCAATGTAAAGCCATCAAGTTCAGTAGTTAAGAAGCTATATAGTGAGGTAGCCCTGGAGTCAAATTCTGACTCTTTCACCTTCAAGCTGAGTAACATTGGCTATGTGTCTCAACTGTGACCCTTAGATTCTTTATATTAAACTAATAATAGAATCCCCTGCTGACCACAATTGTGATCATTTTGCTACACAAGGCAAATAAGAAAAAATAGCCCCCCACACAAAGTAGAAGCTCAGCAAGAAGGGGCCATGATTTTTGTCTATCTGATTCTGATCCATCCCAAGCTGGGCACACAGGAGTATCTCAATGAACACTGGCTCAGGTGCACAATGGATTACATGTGTTCTTCAGGGAACAGATACATTCTCAAACTGGGTAAAATTAGAGAAGAGTTTAATTAAAAATTAATGATATTAAACCATATATAAATAATAAAAGAGCCAGTAAAATTATATATGCATTTACCATTTACAAATGGATGCATGGAATATTAGAAAACTAATATGGGGGTAATGTTATAAACAGCACTCTGCCAATAAAGACACATTATCACCTTCAGAGAGCCAAGAAGATTTTTTCATCACTTCTCTCCCTGAGACATGTGATCTCCTAGGACCTTCCAGGACATATGAATAAAGAACATCCTCACTCCATTTATTATGACCTGAGCATTTGAGTTGCTTAGGGCCGTAGAATATGAAGCAGGAAGTGATGTGAACTGAGGCTAGAAATTTTGCATGGCTTGGTTCACCCACTTGTGTGTCTATCATCTGCTATGAGAAAAACATGTTCTGAGAACCTGATAAAATCAGGAGAAGATTCATGAAGCAGATTGGAACCCAAGTATCATTCTGAACTAAGATCAGCTAAGCCCAGCAGTGTCAAAGCTGACCTTCAGGTCTGTTTGCTCCTGTAGCCACTGAGATTTTGAGATTATTAATGATGTGGTAAAACAGATTAATGCCCACCTCTTGTTTATGCGGGGTACAAAGAAGGGCAGTTATGGGATTGGGTTACCTAAGAGGAGCTGTGATATCAGTAGAAAGGAATAGATGGCTCATCTATACCCTCTTACTTCCCTTCTATCTCCTGATGGTGTCTCCTATTAACTAAATTCAAGTAGAAATTGAAAGCAAGGGATCCACTGATGGAGCCACTAAACATCAGACCCCTGGAATAGCACATGGTGGAGAAGGTGGAGAATGGATGTGGACAGGCAAATAAAATGATTCAGCACAATTAAGAAGGAAATAATGTTTGTTGGGCTCTTGAGTTAACATGTTGTGTTATGGCTTTGTACAGGAGCCCCATATAACTATAGACCTTTGAGCATCTTCTTTCCAACTCTTTCCTGATTTTCTCTTGTTGTGGTTGGTAATTGAAAACATTCTTATTGATATGAAGCTCAGTGGAGTTAGCCAGCAGGGCCTCCTTGAATAATTAAACAATTATTTCAAAATTTTCTTTTCCCAATCCATCAGTTAAAGAAGAGGTATCCCCAAGATTATTATGATTGAAAGAGAAATTCTGGGACTTTTTAAAATCTGTTGTTTCCCAATTAATGTCTTTGTTAAAACCACGTGTTCCAAGGTATTGTTCATAAGGGTCCCAACTCTATATTGTCCTCTCCAAGTTTCTTGCTATTCAAAAGACCTGAGGTCTCCTTTATTAGGGCAGGAACAGTTTAGGAAACAAGTACAGAGCAAGAGTTTTGAAGTCAGATAGAAGTGGTCATAAAGCTCAATTTGACCTCCAAGCAGCTGGTTGACTTTGAACAGATGACTTTACTTGATTTCTGAAGCAATGGAGATAATAACAGCAGCAGGCCTTAGGGCCATTTTGAGGATTAAATGAGATATACATTGATTCCCTTAGCACAGTACTTTGTTAATCCTCACTAACAACACTAATATTGTTACAGCACACTTCCTAAATGACATTGTAATACAGGCTGAATTCTGAATTGGGCTTAGGTGGTACAGAATGTTCTATTTGGTGCCACAGCACCTGGTCACACATTCCTGGTATTGGGAAGACTATGCATAGTTCTTCTGTCACCAATATTCTGCAAGCTCTTGAAAAAGCAAACTTTCTCTCCTTTCCAAGCAGGTAAATGTTGATGCAATCCTCAGCACTTCCAGGATCTGGACTGCACTTAGTAGGAGATTTCTCCTATGATCAGCCTGTTGGTCTTATGCCATCCACCTATCAAGTAGCCATTCAACTTATGCTATTCTAGAGAAAGAGGTTTCCATGGTATCCTGAGATTGTGAATTCTTAAATTTAAACATACAAGTATTTTATGGGTATCAATTAAATGACTAACAGAGGCCAGACTAAAACTTTTAGATAAATGGTATATATGACACATGGTAATGGCAGAGAAAAAGCAGAAAATGTCTAGAAAGCTCTGAGAGGTGAAATGACTGCACGAGTTCATGCAGCGGGAAGGGGCCCAAATTGGATTTAGACCAAGGTCTGTCTGAAACTCCCAAGCCTTTGCACTGAACCCAAGTCTAAGCAGAAATGCCTGCTTGTTTCCTTGATTTCACTTTAGCAGAGTCCTAGGTTGCTTCCATTTGTAATTCAGAGGTGACTAATGCAATGCAGCCTGCCACATCTGGGAATTATTTTTTCAGCAAGTTCTTATATAAATCCTTTTTCTCCTAAGGCAGGAAATAGTCTGTCTTCCTTGATGAATTTTCTGGTTAGCATCTGTTTCATGGTCTCCTTGATTGCAGTGTTGTAAATTAGGAGACTTCTGAAGCTTGTTGTGTTACACATGTGTCCCTCAGTCAGCAGTTCTGTGGCTGCCATTCATTAGGTGATGTTAGAAAGAAACAGAGGGAGTTCCCTGGTGGTGTAGTGGCTTAAGGCTTCCATGCTGGCGCTGGTCAGCACTGCAGCCTGGGTTCGATTCCCAGTCAGGGAGCTACCCACATACCATAAAAGCAAAAAAAAAAAAAAGAAAGAAAAAAAAAACAGATTCCTTTCTGACCAAGAAAATTTATTTGGTTTACCCTCTATGGTCAATTGAAAAGTACTTGAAAACAAATTTTAGTCTCTTTACCATGATGCCAAAGACATTTGAATTGATGGTCAGAGGTTGAGAACTAGATAATGTCCAGAGAACAAAGATGGTGACTCTTAAGTTCACATTTACATTATGAAAGTTGGTAACTGGCTTCAATTAAGTTAAGCTGCTCTCTAATTTGACCAAAGAAAATAAGTTGGCAGTTATTAATTTTGCAAGAATACTTGGATTTTCCATTGAGCACAAACAGATGAGACTTGCATCACACAAAACTTTCCTTTCTACTTTTTCATCCATTCCAGCCTCACTAATAAATGATGGCTCTGTGACCTGCTCAGACAAAATTTAAACTCCTTCCCAGTACAGGGTGCCAGACATACTCTGCCAGTTATCAAAATTGGATAGAATTTCAGTTCATAGAAGTGAAATCAATTTGCCAAGTGTGTCTGGATGCTGTTTTATCACCTTTTTTTTATTGGGGTGACATCTGTTAGCAAGGATTACATAGGTTTCAGGCATACAATTCTACAGTGCATTGTCAACTTGATGTATAATCAGTTCATCACCTAATGTGACTTCTCTTTCCATCACCTTATATTTAGCTTCCCCCCTCCTCTCCCACCCCCTCCCTTTTCTCCCCTCCCTAACCCACTTGTCCCCAAATAAACATTAAACTATTGATTGTGTCCATGGGTTATTTCTTTGTTCATTTCTTTTTTTCTTTGCTTTCAGTTTTATATTCCGCATATGAGTGAAGTTATACAGTTCTTTGTTTTTTCTGTCTGGCTTATTTCACTTAGCATGATGATCCATCCATTTTGTCACAAATGGCAATATTTCATCTTTTCTTACAGCTGAGTAATATTCCATTGTGTATATGTACCACAGCTTCTTTATCCAGTCATCTGTCGCAGGGCACTTTGGTTGTTTCCATGTTTTGGCCACTGTGAACAGCGCTGCAATGAACATTGGGGTACATAAGTCTTTGCAGACAAAGGTTATCAAGTTCTCTGGGTAGATTCCCAGAAGGGGAATTTGTAGATGACATGATCCTTTATATAAAAAATTCCAAAGATTCCACCAGGAAACTATTAGAAACACCTTTTGGACTGAGGTATCTGTGTTTTCCAATCAGACAGCCTCAGATACACACCAAACTGTATTGAGTTAACATGCTAATCAAGGCATTTGATGGTAAAACAACTTCTTGAATGAAAAGAAGTGAAGACGTAGAGGTGTGATTTGTTGAAGGTCACACAGTCAGTAAAGGATGGGAGCAGGGTTAGTAGATTTGGGAGTCAAACCTCAGTTCATGTCATGGCTATACCACTCTTACACTTAGTGACTTCACACTCTTACACAAGTCACTTCACATCCCTGAGCCTGAATTTCCTCATCTGTAAAATGGGAATAAAATGTTAATTCATTGAGCTATGGTTAAAAATAAAATGAAATACTGAATATGAAATATCTAGAAGAGGGCCTGGTAGGTAGAGGAAGTGTCTAATAAATATTAACCATTATTTGGCCATTTTTCTTATAAATATCTTATGCACAAATAACAATATACATTTTTATGAATTCTGACAACTTTGTGAAGCACATGCCACTACTCCCATTTTACAGACCATTAAATGAAGACTCAGAAATGAGACGGCTCTCACAACATCATACAGAAAATAAACTGAAGAGTTGAAATTCAAATGCTGGATGTAAAAGGCACAAGCTCTTACTTTTTAAAAGTCTTTTTCAGATATCTCCATCTTAATGAGATGTATCATGACCATCATTTTACAATTTCATCCTCTCCCTCTACTTCTGCTTCCCTGACATCGCTTTATTCTCCTCTCCAAACCACTTGTTGCCTGCTAACATTCTGACTATATAATGTACTTATTTGTTATTCATATATTTTGTTGCCTGTCTCACTCCTACTTAACTGTAAGACCCACAAAACAAGGAGTTTTATTTTGTTAACTGCTGTATTCATTGTTTTGAGCAGTGCCTCATATGGTAAGTACTCAAGAAGTATTTACTGAATAAACTCATGAAATCTATCTTTCTAAAAAAGCTTCTTTTTTTGTACCATACTTTATCCTAAATGTTTTATAATCAGAGTTATCATTTGTTAAAAGCCTACTATGTTCTAGGCTTGTGGAGGCATCATTAGTATATTGATGCTAAATTTGATCATAACATTTCATGGAAGGAATGATTATCCAGGCTTTGCAATTGAGGAAACTTAACACGCAAGGTAATGTGATTTTGTGCCCATCAGACAACTATGAAGAGGGGAATGTGGAGTCATATCAAGGTCAGATGCACCCCAACACCTGCTTTGCTTCCCCAGCCTATAAAGTTATAAAACATTTGACATTTATTTAAAAAGAAAAAAAGTTAATTACCATATGGTTCTACAACTCCACTCCTAGATATATACCCCAAGGAACTGAATATAGGTGTTCAAACAGAAACTTACGCACACATATTCATAGCAGCACTTTCACAAAACTTAGAAACAATTCAAATGTCCATCAATGAATGAATGGATAAGTAAAATGTGGTAAATCCACAAATTGCAATATTATTCTGCCATATAAAGGAATAATATAAAATGGTGCAGCAGATGTGGAAAACAGTATGGCAGCTCCTCAAATACTTCTACCTAGAATTAATTTATGATCCAACAATTTCACTTCAGGGCATATACCCAAAAGTGTTTTTTTTTTTAATTCATTTTTATTGTTAGACTTATTGGGATGACATCTGTTAGCAAGGATTACATAGGTTTCAGGCATACAATTCCACAGTGCATTGTCAACTTGATGTATAATAAGTTCACCACCTAATGTGACTTCTCTTTCCATCACCTTATATTTAGCTTCCTCACCTCCTCTCCCACCCCCTTCCCCTTCTCCCCTCCCTAACCCACTCGTCCCCAAATAAACCTTAAACTATTGATTGTGTCCATGGGTTATTTCTTTGTTCATTTCTTTTTTTCTTTGCTTTCAGTTTTATATTCCGCATATGAGTGAAATCATGCAGTTCTTTGTTTTTTCTTTCTGGCTTATTTCACTTAGCATGATGATCTCCAGGTCCATCCATTTTGTCGCAAATGGCAATATTTCATCTTTTCTTACAGCTGAGTAATATTCCATGGTGTATATGTACCACAGCTTCTTTATCCAGTCATATGTCGCAGGGACCTTTGGTTGTTTCCATGTTTTGGCCACTGTGAACAGCGCTGCAATGAACATTGGGGTACATAAGTCTTTGCAGACAAAGGTTTTCAAGTTCTTTGGGTAGATCCCCAGAAGGGGCATTGCTGGGTCAAATGGGAGCTCCGTTCCCAATTTTCTGAGGAACCTCCCCAGTGCCTTCCACAGTGGTTGTACCAGTTTGCACTCCCACCAGCAGTGTACCAGAGTTCCTTTTTCTCCACATCCTCTCCAGCAATTGTTATTCCTTGTCTTGTTGATAATAGCCATTCTCAAAATAACCAAAAGTTTTTAAAGTGAAGACCCAAACTGATATTTGTAGAAATGTTTCATAACAGTGTTAGTCATGCATCCTGACTCATGCAGCTTACAAGTGTAAAAAAAAATGTGCCTTCAAGTAGTATTGGTGCATGGATTCACAGATATTAATAAAACAATATACATGCCAGACATAGACCCAAAAACACACATAATTTACATATAATATAAAATAATACTGCAAAAAGGTTGGAACAAATGGTATCTTTTCAATGAATAGTATTTTAAAAAATTAGGCAGTCACTTAGGGAAAAGATTAGTGGTCTCTCTCTATCTAACTCTCTACTCCCACCTTCTCTCTCTCTTTCACACACCCACAAGTAGACTAAGAATGAAAGAAAACTATAACAATTATATGAGTAAACATTTTTAAAAAATCCATTATCAAAATAAAAGATACTGGCCACACACACCAAAAGTCATAGTAGTGGGTTATTCAGAAAGTATCCAGCCATGTAAGATAAAATATAGAAGAATTTATGGCTGAATTTCTTTTAGACATTATTTGTATTTCTCATAGAGAATACTGTAAAGCCATCAAGTGAATACTGTGAGCCCCAGAAAAAATGTGAGGGCTTTCAGCCCTACCAGGCAGCATCACCTCATCCAGAAAGACAGGGACCTCAGCATCCATGGGAAATAAGCTTCTTCTCAAATATCTGCCTAGACCTAAGACACTATCTCTCCCAGCTTCTCCCCTGGAGAGAATAAAAACCTGAAGACCCAGTGGACAGAGTGTGGAGCAAGTGGTGAGGAGATAGGCTAAGAGTGGAAACCACTCCACCAGCATGACAGTGGAGTCACCACAGCAGGAGCGAAGGTGATGGAAATGAGTGAGCCTGGCCCAAGGGCCAGCCCATGATCACTGGAAAGCTCAAAACATGGTGGGGATGGACCACAGTGGGTAGGACTAAAGAAAGAGCCAAAAGTTGACAGAAAGAGGTGACAGCGTGAGATGAAGTGACAAGCCAAATAAGGCAAAGAGATAGAGATTAATGAAGTATAAGGTTGGGTAAAGAAAAGCATGGAACGATGACAGAGAAAAGCAGGATGAGACTGACATGAAGCAGGTATTCATCATTGGCCTGAAAGAAGCAGACAGTGTGAAGAAGTAGTAGAGAGGAAGAGAGAGAACAGAGGGAGTGTAAGTGACATGGAACAGAAGTTTAGCTTTGTCAGAAGTGAGGACATGGGATAAAAAGACTCAACTTGAATCTAGTCTGACAAAGATGTCATTGATGGAGAATGAAAGAGACTGTTGGATAGTCATGAGAAGAGATGGCAAAATGTGAATATGGGGTGTTGAGATGCTGCCAGGCCTTGGTTACTGACTGTGTGCATGGCCTATGGGTTTGGGATGTCTTGGGGTGCCCTTGGATTAATCTTCATTATTTTCCTAGGTTTTCCATATATGCCTTTAGCCCCCTCCCCCAGAGCCTAAAGTTCCCAAACCAGGCCAGCCCTCTGAAACTGAGTGGCCCCAGCATTAGACAATATACCTTATTCCAGGTCAAAAGTGACAAATTCTACCCCAATCATTTGAACAAGTCTAATTCAAATGACAAATGATTGACATTCAAGCATGTGACATTCAAGATGCACACTAGAAGAAGGCAGAGAATCCTATTTCTAAAGGCATTAATACTAATTTTGTTGGAAGACACAACAAGATGGTAGTGAAAAAGAGCTTTGCTTGCTGACCTGCACTCAGGTATTATTAAAGCACTGCACTAGATAACAGCAGAGAATAACATTTTTAGCTAACATCACCTCTAAAGTTATACCCAAGATATACACTAGATGACAGAAAAGAAGAGTGTTTCCAGGTGACATGCAATCAGCTGTTAATCAAAAGACGCACACTTTACAACAGCAGATAATTTTTCTGGTAACAACCATTCTGGGGTTATGCCCCAAATGTACACTAGAAGGCAGTAAATAAAATAACTCCTGACCTACACACAGGAGTTATTTTCTCCATGAGAACATGATGACAGCAGAATGTTTCCTGATAATGTGTCCTCAGTTGTTATTCCCAACGTGCACACAAAATGAGAGTAACTAATCAATTGTTTGGTATCATCCACTCTGACTTTATTCTCTAGATGCACATGAGATGGCAGTATAGAATACCTCTTCCTGGTGACCTAAACACAAGTGTTAATCTCCAGATGTATACAAGATGGCAGCGGAAAAGACTGTTTCCTGGTGAGTTGCTGTAAATCATTATTCCCAAGATGCACATGATGGGAACAGAGAAGAGCTTTTCCTGACATCACTCAGATGTTATAACCAAACTACACACTAGATGGCAGCAAAGATTGACATTATTCAAAGACCAGCACTGGTGTTTTCCAAGAAAGGCATTAGACATCACCAGAAAATAACATTTCATGGTGACATTCAGTGTGGTGTAATTCCGAAAATGCACACGGGATGAAAGCACAGAACATTTGAATGACTTGCACATAGGTATCATTCCAAAGGGGCACAAATGATGATTTGTGGGGGTGAATCACTTTTCTGGTGACTTCTACTGTGGTGTAATTCCACAAATACACACAAGATGGCAGCAGGAATAATTTCTTCCTTTCCTGTATTTTTGTTTGTTTGTTTGTTTGTTTTTATTTTTTATTTTTTAGCTGATCTGCACTTGAAGTGTTATTCAGAAGATATACACTATATGGCAGAAGAGAATAATATTTTATGATGCTCTCCATTCAGGTTTATTCCCAAAATGTCAGCAAAGAATTGCTTTTCCAGGTTACTTGCTCTCAGGTATAATTTTTTACATGAACACAAAATGGAAGTAGATAGTGTTTCCCTGGAATAACATGAGATACACACTAAATGACAGAAAAATAATTATTTTCAAGGAAGCCACAACTCCAGTGTTATGCCCAAAATGGTTGAAGATAATAAGTTTTCCTGGTGAAGTTCGTGGGAGCAGTATCTTGGTGTGTGTGGCCAGTATCTTTTATTTTGATAATGGATTTTTAAAAAAATGTTTACTCGTATAATTGTTATAGTTTTCTTTCATTCTTAGTCCACTTGTGGCTGTGTGAAAGAGAGAGAGAAGGAGGGAGTAGATAGTTAGATAGAGTTAGACTACGTGGGAGCAAAGAAGTGTATTTCCTTGTGATCTCCCTTTTATATTATCTTCAGGATAAAAAGAAGGTGGCAGCAGAGGATGCTTTTCCTGGTAATACACACTCAGGTGTTTTTCCCAAGATGCACACTAGATGGCAGCACAAAAAGTGTTTCCTAGTGACTGGGACATACGTATTATTCCAAAAATGCATACTAGATGAAAGCAAGTAATTTTTCATGATGACTCCACTCTGAGGTTATACCAAATTTCTCACTAAATGGCAGCAGACTAGAATGTTTCCTGGTGACTTACACTCAAGTGTTAATCAACAGATGCACACCTTAAAATGGCAGATATTAGTAATTTTTTCTGATAACAACCATTTTGGTATTATTCTCCGAGTGCACACTACAAAGCAGTACAGTAGTTTTTCCAGGTGACCTAGACACAGGTATTATTTTCTACATGAACACAAAATGGCAGCAAAAAAATGTCTCACAGAGAAATGTTCATTGTTATGCCCAAAGTGCATAGTAGATGACAACAATGAATACTTTTATTGATGGGGTGTATCCTCCACTGTGATGTGATTCCCAAAATTCACACTACAAGAGAAAGTGTTCCCTAATGTCCTACACTTAGGTTTTATTCCAAAAATTAACATGAGATGACAGCAGTGAGTATTCTCCTGATGACATATACTCTCATGTTATTCCCAAGATAAACACTAGATATAATCAGAGATACAGTCTTGCTGACTTTTACTGGGGTATTAGTCCCAAGATGAAAAAGTTGGCATTAGAGAACTTTTCTTGGTACTGCCACTTGGGTGTTATTCCCAAGATGAACACTAGATGAGAACAGAGAACAGCATATTCCAGCCTGCCCACATTACAATGAAAATCCAGACTTCTGGTACTAAGCTCATTTTGAGATAAATCCTGTTTTAGGCCTCCATCTTATCTATTGCTCCCATTTACTAGATGAAGCCGGGACAATTTTTATGTCCCTTTCACAGGTATTTAAACTGAATACTGATTCTAACACAGTTTTGAATTGAGAACTAAGGCCTAAATGGGCCAGTAATTTAAATGGTCCTTGAAGTATTGGGTTGAGTTTTGGTCACTCTATTTGAAGAGTATGTGCACATAATTGAGCAATCCAGCTTCTCATGCACTCACTTTGGCTGGTTTTCAGTGAGACTGAGGCAGGCAGCTGGGGATAGGGACCGGGAGGGAGGGAGGCGGTGGCCTGGTCCTTCACAGGAGTACAACAAGTACCAGATCCCTATGACAATAACTTTCCACTTCTGTCCTCTGCCTGTCCCTTAGGGCTTTCAAAATGTATTTGTCTTCAGACAAGAGTATCACTCTACTTCTGCTCATATTCCCTTCCTCTGATGTCTAAGAGCCACCTGGCTGCTAAGAATGGAGTCTGTGTTGGCAGTTTCTTTCTGTGGCAGTGTCTGAACTCCTGGCAGGTGCAGAGCTGACGTCAGTCCTCCTCCACCTACTAGGCATGACTTCATGAAAATAAATGGAAACTCAATCTCCTCATGTGTCAGATGGGGACAAACAGGGTGACTATCAGAGGTCAGTGAAATGTTGCATGTCAGATCCTGCCTGCCACATGATTGGCACTCACTCTCCCTCCTATTCCTTTCTTAGTTCTTTCTCTACCTTCCAGGGGGCAGATAAATCAAGAATTTAGCAAGTTGCCTACTTGTAGAAAATTAACTCTCATTGGTTTCCAAAAGGCCAAGGAACTCTAAGTGCTAACTTTGGCATCTATGCTAGCTTTATCCTCATGATAGCATTAACTACAGGACCTCTCTGGTCTGCATTCCTCTGTTTCTTTCCAAACTCATGATCCCCACCTAAGCTCAGGCCAGCATCACTTCTCACCATCTTTCACTGGTCTCCATGCTTCCCATCCCTCTATGTCCAGTACAACCTTCTCCATACTGTGAAAATCTTGACCTTTCTAATTTAGAGATCTAATCCTCACTTTCTGTGCATAGAACTACCAATAGCTTCCTCCAGGGTGGAGAATAAAGTCTCTACTATTAGTACAATGAGGAAGCTCTTCATCAGGCCAGTTTCTTTCCTGGTATCATTTTCTACCATACCATCACAAGTCAGTCACCAGGTATCCCAGCTGTCAGTATTAACCTGTAATTGAGGGCATTAAGAGATAGAGGTGTCACCACTGAGACTGAACGTGAATGTAAGAACCCAAATAGAATGTAGACTTCAATTAATAATACTGGATCAATATTTGTACATTATTTTCTGTAAAAAAACTAGAAAGAAAGGAGAAATTCATAGTGAAATAAAAGAAGCCTAATGCATCAAACTGTAAACCTGGAGGAAATGAGTGTTTTCTTAGTAAAAATACACATTAGCAAAATGGACCCTAAAATGAAAAAAAATACAAACAGACCACTTAGCCAGACCTCTTCCCCCGACTGGTTCTCCTTCAATCGTCCTGGATTTAAATGAACTCTTTCCTCTGCTGGTTTTCTTCTCATTGTCCTGAGTTTTCTCCTCTGGGGCAGGGAAGAAACAGGAACAGAGCTGTTCAAAAACTCCCCTAACACCCGACCCCACCCAGTGTCCTCATGTCCCCCAGCCATGCCCTGTCCAGTGAAGACAACATGCAGAGCGATTCTTAGGGTTTAATGATTCTGCGGTGTCAGTTAGGACTCTTGATTACCAAGAACTGGATACAATTACTGGAAGAAAAATAAATTAACAATTTTAAATGATAGAAATAAATTAATACTTACAAAAGTCAACTTCAATAATGAATCTGGACCAGTAATTCCAGGTTATCACACTCTTGCAGGGAGACCTGTTCCCTTTTCAGCCCTCCTTTCTAAGTGCCTCTGGGTATGCTCCTCCGAGGCACAGTCTCTCTCCTTGTATGAGAGCATACTGCCACTCCAAGTTGACCCCACTCACCATCCATTCTAATGTGAAGGGTTTCTCCTTTCATCAGGTCTATGAATTCAGGGCTTTAAATTTCTTTGGCCTCACTTGGGACATGTTCTCTTTCTTGAAATCATCAGAGCATCCTGGGAATGTTCCTGGGGTTAGCTGACATGGAATGATCCTTCTGGAAGTGTTTCTAGCGGTAGCAGGTGGATGAGTTCCAAGAATAAAATTGAGGTGCTGGACTTGGGCCTGAGGACAGACACTGTGTCCAGGAAAGCAGCACATTGCACATCACTGATGGCCCACCACACAGATGTAGGATTTAAAGCCCAAGGAAGTGAGGGGTCTCTGAGAGCTGAGCTGTTGGATCTGAAGTTGATGGAAGGAAGGATTCACAAGGTTACATGGCAGAATTTTGGGATCCGAAGACCATGGAATGGAGGCTTCACAGATTGAGGCTGCAGCCTCCTGTCCACTGCTCTTGCTGTCCTCCCTCAATGGCAAGCATTTCTTCTACTTGATGAAAATGCAGCACTGTTAGAAAATTCCACATTCCTGCCTTGGCCACCAGGTCCTCCCATCTCAGAGACTGGCTGAGAATAGTGTGTTGGCCTTTGGAAGACACGCTAATCTCATTCATGTCTCTAGGAGGTGGGAGATCAGGGGTCACACCTGCCCTGGGCACATTAATCAGCCATCCCCTAACATCAAAGTGGCACACTTCCAGGCTCCTCTTCTCTCTCTCTCTCTCTCTCTCTCTCTCTCTCTCTCTCTATATATATATATATATATATATATATATATATATATATATACCACTCCCCAAAGGCTAGAGTGGTAAGGAAATTCTTGCTTGATGATGCAGTGGGAAACTCATGATTGTTTCCATCCCAATGAATGTACATTTGGCCAGCTTTCTGGAAACCATGGGGCTGAAACTTGGAAGCATGTGGCTTTCCATTTCCATGTGACCTCAGTGTGAAACCTCCTGTTGGAAGAGGCAGTCACTCCCACATCTTTGATTCTTAATGAGTATAAATATCAGAGGCTTGTTACAACTGGAAAACCAAAATATTGCAGGGCTACAGTCTGCTATGTGGTTGTTGTAGTCAGGCCCTTGTTCAACAATTGCAGGGTTCTTACCACTCTTTGCAGGTCGATGCTTTGATAAAAAAGAAGGTGCTCATCTCACCACTTGGATGGTAGGAACTGGAAAATCCCAGGTGGTTGTTTATCCTGCTTAGGTATCTATTAAATTGCCCAGTACCATGTCACCTCAGTAACTGACCATAGGGACTCAATAGGACCAGGCTACCCTGAGCTGAAGAAGCATAGTTGCCTACCTAGGTTGTCAGAGGCAGGTCTGTCCTGTCTGCAACCTGACTGCCTATTGCTGCCCACTCAGATGGAATGAAGAATCCAGCCAGTCCCAGGAAGACCCCACCAGCCCACAGGAAGGCTGCATCTGGGGCAAATAGGTCATTGTACCCAGTCCTGTTTAAATCCACACGTGTCTACTGAGTGCCCTTGAGTGTCAGCGCTGAGCTGGAACCTGGGACTGCCCAGGTACAGTGGGGCCAGCACCATCCCTTCCCTGGTAGAAGGCTGGGTAAAAATCCTGCATTACTCTGAAGCCCTCTACAGCCCTGGACAGAGATTCAGTGGTACTTGAAAGAGTGACCAGAGTAGACATTTCATTTTTCTACCACCAAAGTCTAGGTCTGGGGGGCAGACAACCAAAGGTGCACTCAACCCCTGACTCCTGTGTGACCCTGGGCAAGTCTTATCCATTATGGAAGCCTCAGAGAACCAAAAAAGGGATGGGAAAGTGAGGGAGTGAGGCTTAAACCTCACCTTAACCCTAATGTAACCATGTAATCCTAACTCCCTAACCTTTACCCTAACACCTTATCTTCAAAACCTAAACCCTAAAAGCACTAACTCAAGACCTCAGGACATTTCATTCTGACCTCTGAATCCTAAAACCTGATGCTTACCCTCTAACCATGACACTAACATTGACCCTTGCCCTAAGTCTAATGTTTTAATTTAGATTCTACACATATTCTGAAACTGAGCCTGACCCTGACCTCAATCTCTTACTCTGATCTTGACCCAGACCTAGACCCCAAACCTGACCCTGCTTCTGTCACTGAACATAATTCTCATCCCTGAGTCAACTCCTTGACCCTTACTTACCCTATCCTCTAAGCCAGTGTTTGATCTTAACACAAAAAATTCAACATCATTTTAAAAATAAAAATCTCAGCAAACTAGGTAAGAAGAAATATACCTCATGTGAATGTAGGGTATATTTGACAAGCCCACAACTAATATCATGCCCAACACTGAACAGTTAAAATTTCACCCTCTAAAATGTGGAAAAAGACAAGTGTCTACACCCTGACAATTTTTATTCAATGCACACCTGGAAGATCTAGACAGACCAATTAGGCAAGAAAGAAATAAAGGACATCCAAATTAGAAAGAAAGAAGTAAAACTATCTCTGTTTGCAGATGATATAATCTTATATGTAAAAAATCCTAACAAAATACCTTAATAAACATATTCATTAAGGTTACAGAAGATTAAATAAACAGAAAAATAATTTGCATTTCTATACACTGACAAAGAACTATCTACAAAAGAAAGAAAACAATTTCAATTATGATAGCATCAGAAACAATAAAATACTTAGGAATAAATTTGATCAAGAGATTAAAATATTTGTAAATGGAAAACTATAAAACATTGATGGAAGGAATTGAAAAATACATAAATAAATGGGATGATATACAGTGTTCATGGAATTATAAACATTAAAAAAGTCTACAAAAAACAAGTCATCACACTATTGAAGAAAAACAACAAGTTAAGGAATTAACACTACACAATTGCAAGGCTTACTATAAAGCTACAAGTATGAAGGTAGTGAAAGTATTAGTGCAAATGTAGACAAAAATAAACATGGAACAAAGAGACCAAAAATAATTCCACATAAATATAGTCAACTGAATTTTTACTAAGAATCAAAGACACTAAAATAGAGGAAAGATAGTATTTTTTAAAAATGATTCTAGAACAACTGGGTTTCCACATGTTAAAAAGTGAATCTAGACACAGATTTTACAGTCTTCCCAAAGATAACCCAAAATAGATCACAGACCTAATTCTACAATGCAAAACAATAAAACACTATAACACAATATAAGGAAATACCTAAATGACCATTAATATGACATTGGCTTTTTAGATAGAACACCAAAAGATATAAATCATGAAAGAAATAACAGATAAGCTAATTTTATTAAACTTACAAAAATCATTTGCTCTACATAAGATAATATAATTGAGAAAACAAGCCACAGACTGGGAGAAAACATTTGCAAAAGATAGCTGAGATTAAAAATCATCTTTCTAAATAGGCAAAAAATGCTTAAAATTCAAAAATAAGAAAACACAAACCAGTTAAAAAATGGGCCAAAGAACTAACACACATCTCACCAAAGAACATAGAAAAAAATATATATCTAGTGATACTCCACATCATATTGCATCAAGGATATGCAAATTAAAACAATGAGGTACTGCCACCGTCCTGTTGTAATGACAATAATCTGGAATACTGTCAATATCAGATTATGGTGAGACTGAACAAACAGAAACTCTGTCATTCTTTGTTGGTAAAAATACAAAATGGTGCAGCCACATTGAAGACAGTTTGGCAGTTTCTTACAAAACTAAATATACTTGTATTTTATGATCCAGCAACCAGACTTTTTGGTATTTACTCAAAGGAGTTGAAAACATATATCCACACAAAAATGTATGTGCACACAAAATCAGATTTTTATACTAACTTTATATTGCCAAAACTTGGAAGCAACCACGATATTCTTCGGCTTTGAATAGGTACATAAAATGTAGTCCATTCAGAAAGTTGAGTATTATTCATTGCTAAAAATAAAAACCCTGAAGCCATAGAAACACATGGAGGAAACTTAAATTCATATTACTGAGCAAAAGAAGGAAATCTGAAAAGGCCACATACTGTATGATTTTAACTATATGATTCTAGAAAAGACAAAACTATGAAATGGTAAAAACATCCCTGCTTTCTACAGTATCTACAGGGGGAGATAAACAGGTGAAGCAGAGAGGATTTTTAGGGCAGAGAAAATACTCTCTCTAATACTACAAGAATGGATATATGTCATTACACATTTATCACAATCTATCAAATGTACAATGTCAATAGTAAATCCTAATGTACAGTATGGACTTTGAAAGATTAAAATGGGTCAGTGTAAGTTTATTGATTGTAAAAAGTTCACCACTGTGGAGGAGGATGTTGATATTGGAGGAAGCTATGTAAGTGTAAGGGCAGAGGATGTGTGGGTAACTCTTCCTCTCAATTATGCAATGAATTAAAACTTCTCTGAAAAAAATAAAGCCTTAAAAAAGAATGTTTCTAAGAATTTTAATGGTATGCGAGAATAAGCTCAGTGTTATTTTACTGGAAAAATATATAGATTACATTGCAATGCATGAAATACACTATGTAATGTCACATGACTAAAAGATATTCCTTCAGGTGACAAAATTTTGTTGTATCCTGGTACAGGGGTCCCTCCATATCTGATGTTCCAAGACTTACAGTGGATGTCTGAAATCACACACATACCTTTTCACCTATAGGGAGAAATTTATGGCTTCTCTTTGGCACATCTGAATTACCAGCATCACTACTCTTGCACTTTGGAGACTTTCCTAAGTAAAATAAGGGTGACTGGAACATGAGCCCCATGTTACAACAACAGTAGCTCTGCTAAGCAAGATGACTACCAAGTGACTTGTAGTACATACACCATGAAATATGCATGGACAAAGAGATGATTCAATTCTGGGTGAGATGGGGCTGGAAGAAGTGGAATGATGTGAGATTTTATTATGCTACTCAGAACAGTGCACAACTTAAATCTAATGATTATTTATTTCTGCAATTTTAATTTTCACACCATGATTGACTGCAGGTAACTGAAACCCTGAAAACCAAAATCACAGATAAGGGGGGACAACTATATACTATTTCAAAAAAGGATGTGTTCACTATATGTCTTCCATTTAAGCTCCTCTATAAAGACTGGGCTGTAGAGGAAGTTTCTAAAAATGGTAGCTAAAAAATACACGTGTTTGCTAAGTAAATGAACATGTTCACAAATGTTGCATTTGATAAACCATCTAGAGGCATGTGTAAAACAGATGTTCCTAAGACCTCCAGTTGTATATGTTAATCAGAGGAGAGTTATTAAAAATGTATTAAGTATACTGATGCATGCAAAACACCTCAAAAACACATGTGGAAAATATATTTCTAAGAATGGCGTTTGTAAATATAAGTACAGAATTTTTTTAGTGGATAAAAGTGTGTTACAAGATATTTGATTTTATAACTTGTAAGCCATGTCCATAAAAGATGTTTCTAAGTGTGCTACTTTATTATGTGAATGAACATGTTCACTACTCTGCTGGAGTGCATGAAAACTCTCCTTAAAGGTGTCTGTGTAGAACATGTTTCTAATAGTACTCTTGTGAAAGTGTGTGTTCACAACAATGTGTTGCATTTACTAAATTCTCTAATGACACATGTGTAGAGATGTTTTAAAGAAAGCTAGCTATACATCAATAGGTACTTTTATTACATTAAAGGAAAATAATATCACAAGTTGACAATACACTTTGGAATTGTACACCTGGAACCTATGTAATTCTTGCTAACCGATGTCACCATAATAAGTCCAACAATAAAAAAATTACAACTAAAGAACAAAAAAAAAATAAGGAAAATAATATCCAAATCAAAATGTGTGGAGTACACTATATGTAAAATCACACATATAAAAGATGCTTCTGAGAGTAATTGCATCTCAGTGCATGTGTGTAGTGATATTTCAGTGAAAGAATGTGTTCACCACATGGGCTGATTTAATATTCTCTATAAAAGCTGAGGTATAGAAGATGTTTGTAAGAATGCTCATTTTATATGACACTATGTACAAAACTGTGTGATTGAAGATATGTTCAATATGTGGTACATGTAATGTACTATGAATGTCACATATATAAAATGTTTCTATAGTGACAGAATTTTTATTTATCTGAATATCATAACTGCAGTGTAATGAGTATCAGTGTAGTCACTGCAAAATATGTTCATCACATGGCCTCTAATAAAATCTAGAAAGACTCATGTACAGAAAATGTTTCTGCAAATGCTAGTCGTATATGTGAATAAATACAGGGTTATTTTCAGTGGAATGCTTTCAGCATATATACTCCGTTCATAAATCAATAAAGGGCAATTCATATATTTAAATTGTTCCTAAAAATTATAGTTGTATGTTGCCTTAAAACTGCCAAACCACCTGTCCCCTCATGCACTCCCCATGACATCCTAAGGCAGGAGCTAACTGTGGAGGCCAAGAGGGCATAGAATACCTCACATCACCCTGTATGGCCCTGGAGGATGGCTGGTTAGTCAATGTCGGGTACGATTCCTCAAGGGAGGAACAACCTAAGACAGGCACAGTCGTATAGGGGCCATCAGGATAGAGCTTGGCCTCTACAGGGGTGAGGTACACTCCTCACCCTCTCTGAGGTTAATCATGAACCCCCTGGCTGCCTTGTGTCCCATGCTGCTCCAATGGTGGTGTGAAAGAACAATATTGGTCATGCACCAATAGAGATGATTTAGGTACTGAGTCAAAACCCTGGGGTGGTTTTGGTACACTGAGTCCTTGCGGCTATATGTTCTTATAGAAATACAATGCTTTTTGAAATACAATGGGGACTTTTGGAAAAAAGGCAGTCTCTTAAGCAACATAACTAACAGTCAATGGAATAACCAGTTTCACTTCCTTGTATGCTCACTAATAAAAGTTATGCATTAGCTTCATTAAGGATGCCTGCTCCATGAGGCTGGGGTCCCTTGGCCTCACTTATAATGTATTTTTGGCTACTGTTTTTCTTAACTTTGCATTGCCCTACTCATTCTCTCACTGCTAGTGTCATGTTGGATGAGACATCTAGCATCCAAATTGGGGCATGAGAAGGAAAGTTGACTTCAAGTTGAAATCAAATGGTTTAATGGTGCAAGGACTGGGAGAGGGTCCAGACAACTACTGAAGGTAGGGTAAGCTCCTAGGTATTCAACCAAGGTAATGGGACATTCTAATAGCCAATATAGGTTATATATCTGTTTGCTTAAACAACTTCTTAAGGCTGGAGGAGCTCGAGTGACATATCAAAGACTAGAGGAGTTTCTTAAAGCAATTGAAACTCATTGTTCTTGGGTCTCAAATCAGGAGACATTAGATTTAAAAACATGAGAGAGAGTTAATGCAGAACTCCGTGGTTTATACTGTAAGGGAGTTTCTTTTCCAGTAACTATCTGGACTACATGACAATTAACTTGGACAGTTTTAGAATCTTTACAGACTGATGATGAACATGGAGAGGAAGAAATACAGGAATCTGAGGAAAAAGAGGAAGGCTCTTTAAAAGCTCCCACTGTAGTCCCAAAGTCATTCTGTCCTTCTTTAGAGGAATATCATCCATCTTCAGGTCCTTAACTTGATTTATCACCAATGCTGCTTTTCAAATGTGTGAGTGGGATCCTCCAGTGCAGCAGGAAAGAAGAAATAACCTTTTCTTTCCACTGCACACACACATATCCCCCTCCTACTGGAGGCTCTCACATGACACTCTCTGCAGTGAAGAAAAGCATATGACAGGCCTGATTAGAAGGTGATTTAGAGGCTTTAGCTTTTCCAGTTATCATACATGAGCACACTATTCCTGGCAATGATCCAAACCACCCTAATAGTGTTCAGGAATACGCTCATGAGCCCTTTTCATTTAAACCTTTGAAGGAGCTCAAACAGGCTGTAACTCAGTATGGCCCTACTTCTCCTTACACCATGGGTCTTATACAGGGCAGAGCCAATGGCCATTAATTAATTCCCACAGACTGGAGTGCCATGGCTAAGACTTGCCTTTCCTCTGCCCAAAATTTGCAATTTAAAACTTGGTGGATTGAGTGTGCCAAGACTCAAGGCAGACATAATCAGGCTAACAATATAGCTACTAATAAAGATCAATTGCTAGGAAATGGTCATTGGAAAACTACACAAGGTCAATTAGGGATGACTGAGCAGGCTATTGATCAATTACAAAGAATTTGTTTAATGGCTTGGGGAAAAATAGAAATAGAAGGTAAAACCCTGATTTACCTGTCATTTCAAAGAATCCTACAAGATCCTCAAGAACCATACTCTGAATTTGTTGCCTGGTTATAGGATGCTATAAACAAACAGGTGACCAATTTTCAGGCAGATGAAATAATTTTACAAATTGTGGCATTTGATGTTAATGATGACTGTAAAAATGCTACAGGAGCTATGAAAGGAAAAACAGATATGATGGGATACATCCGCTTGTGTCAAGGAGTAGGAACTGAACAATATAAAGCAGCCATGCTAGCTCAAGATATGACTGGATTTAAAATAAATCAAAACAAATTTCCTGGCACTTGTTTTAATTGTGGAAAGCCAGGACATACTAAAAAGTGCTGCAAAAAATATAATAATAAAAAAATGACTCCCGTCTGCCTCATACTGCTACTGTCACAGCACCTAGACTACCTGGATTATGCTCTAGATGCAAAAAGGGAAACAATGGGCTCCTGAATGACCATCAGTTTTTCATAAAAATAGAATTTCTCTCCAGGGAAATGGGAAGCGTGGCCAACCACAGGTCTTGACAACAACCAGAGCATATATGACACAGGCTGCTCTTCAAAATTATCAGGCAGTGCCTCCCCACAATTTTCAGTTCAACAATTAAGCCCTGCTAAAGAGGGAAGCGCCACCATAGATATTTGTACAGAACAAGGTATTTAATTACTTCCTGGAGATCTCCTTTATGTGTACCCATGGGAATTTTTGGTTTGATTCCCCCAGGTGCTGTTGGACTTCTCCTTAGATGCTCTTGTTTAACATCTAAAGGAATTACAGTTCATAATGGTGTTGTTGAGTCTCATTATTAGGGTGAAATTCAAATTATAATGTCCTCCTCTGTTCCTTGGACAGCTAAAAAGGGAGAGTAAGTTGCACAATTACTCCTGCTCCCATACTTTGTCCAAGGAAAAGGGGAAACTCAAAAAAGGGAAAATGGAAGTTTTGGAAGTACCATATAGGCAGGAATTTTTCTAGCAGAAAAAAATATTAAAAATCTGTCCCATTTGTGAAATTGAGAAACAAGGTAAAAAACTGATGTTTCCATAATTAGCTCTCAGGAATGGCAAAAAGATGGGAAGGTCCAAGAGCCAAACATTAATATTGTAGGGTAGGCCAAGCTGCAGGCTTGCACAAGAAAGTCTGCATTTTTCCTTGCCTTGAGCCAGAGGGACAAAAAGAATTTTTACAACCCTATATTGCAGACATTCCAGTTAATTTATGGAGTCAAGATCTACTTACAAAATGGCAGGCAGAAATTTGGATACCTCCTGGACAATACAGTACTCCAAGTCAGCAAATTATGAGTCAGATGAAATATCAACCAGGAAAAGGTCTAGGAAAATTTAATTAAGGAATTACTCAGCCTATCCAATCCCCATCCAAACAAGGATGAAAGGGATTAGGATATCAAACAAAACTACAAGAGGCTTTTTTACAGGGGTCACTGTTACACAGCTATGAAACTCCATAGACCTTAAATGGACAAATAATAAGCCTCTATGGATAGAATAGTGGCCCCTCTCTCAGGAAAAATTAGAGGCATTAACAGAATGAATACAAACTCAATTAAAGCAAGATCATATAGAACCTCTACTAGTCCTTGGAATTCTGCTATATTTGTCATTAAGAAAAAATCAGGGGGGAGACCATTAATATGGTGACTGGAGAGGAAGTCCCTAAAGCCTTTCCCAGAAAATGCAATTGAATGGCCGCCCAGGAGCCAAGAAAGAGAATCCTAAATGACAAAACGGAAGCTGAGAAATCCACGCATTGCAAGTAAACACCTGAAGGTTGGAGAGAAGGGGGAGAGTGGGAGAGAGGGAAGGGAGCAGAGACAGATTGCAACAGGACCCAATGGCTGCTGACTATCCAGGAGCAGCACAGTGCACAGAAGGAGGAAGGCCAAGAGGCAACAAGAGTAAAACCCAGCAAAGTGGCAGAACAGTGGGAAACTGTGGGAGAGTAGGGCTGGGGAACTGGGCTTTGGAGCAATGAGTTGGGGACAGAGATTGAGAGCCAGCCTCTGGAACTTTTGAGTGGCAGCAGGACTGAGTGAGGACTCTGAACTGCAGAGATGACACCTTGGCTCCTGGCGCCCTCGCGACCCACAGCACAGGCATGCACAGCTCCTACACAGGGCTGTGGTTCCTGCTCCCGGCCCACAACAGAGGCGAGCTGGCTGCCTTCCTACCACCAGGTCAGACTCACAGCTTCGGACTTTGGGTGCGCGTGCCTCCTTGAGCACTCCTGGGTCCTAAAAGCACTGGGAGACCGCAGACTCTGCCCCAAAATTTGGATGCTGAAGCAGGTCCGGGAAGAAAGGCAGATTTGATAGCATTTATCCCAGCCAGCAGGACCAACCACAGCCCGCATCACCCAGCTTCCCGAGCATAGGGCAGAAGGTAGAGCTGCCTCGGAAAGCCTTTTGTTGGCCTATCCTCTTTCTTACAGCCTCCCCAAAAAACTAACTAACAACAGAAGTGGAGAAACCAGGATAGATGCGCACTGCCTGCAAACGTAGCAAGAGACCAGAAATAAGGAATAAACACCCCCCCTTCAAAAACATGACCCCCAGAGCCACCTAGTGTCTGCCCTACAGCAAGACACTACAAAAGTACCAATCTGAGCTCCTGGGTACTACTAATGAACAAAACGCCCTCATGTCAAAGAGGAAGAACCCAGCAGACAGGATGAATTCCTTAAAAACTAAAACTGCTCAGAAAGAACATGACCTTTATCCAGAAGACAGCTTCTTAGACCTAGAGGGTTCTGAACTAAGTGACAGAGAATGTAAAGTAGCCATTCTAAAGGCTCTGAGAGAAATGAAAACATACTGGCAGAACACCATAGCTGAGATGAACAACAAACAAAAGGAGATGAACGACATAAAAAAGGAACTTCGTGAAAAAAGACACAACTTAACAAGGAAATTCAAAACGTAAGGAAGATTGAGATGGAAATGCGAGAAATAAATAATACAATAAAAGAAGGGAGAAACGAAATAACTGCCGTAAGAAACAGGGCCAACCAGATGGAAGAAACAATTAGTGATATCGAAGATCAGAACATGGAAACAGCTCAGAAAGAGGAAGAAAGGGAATATAGACCCAAAAGGATTGAAAGAACTCTGCAAGAACACTCTGACTCCATGAGACAAAGCATCAGGATAATAGGAATAGAAGAGGGGGCAGAACAGTCTACTGAGAGCATACCCAAACAAATAGTAGATGAGAACTTTCCAAACCTATGGAAAGATCTTGAACCCCAAGATCAAGAAGAAAACAGGTCCCCTAGATACCTGGACCCTAACAGATCTTCTCCAAGACACGTGGTACTAAAGATGTCCAAAAGTAAAGACAAACAGACAATTCTCAAGGCAGCCAGGGAAAAAAGAATTATAACCTTTAGAGAAAAACCCATCAGGCTGACATCAGATTTCTCAACAGAAACTCTGCAAGCTGGAGGGAGTGGAATCCAATATTCAAAACTTCAAAAGAGAGAAACCTGCAACCAAGAATAAATTATCCAGTAAAATTAACTTTCAGATATGAAGGTGGAACAAAGACCTTCTCAGACACACAGAAGCTGAGGGAATTTGCCAGCACAAGGTCAGCACTTCAAGAAATACTGAAGGAGGCCCTTTGACCTGAAACAAAACATCAGGAAAAATGGAACAAAGGTGGGGCAACAAGAAAGAAATAAAAATAAAAATAAAACAAACAAAGAAATAAGTAATGGTCACAGGAAATCCTCACATATCGATCGTCACTCTAAATGTTAATGGACTGAACTCACCAATAAAAAGATACAGAGTAGCAGACTGGATTATGCATCCATATGATGTCTCCGAGAGACACACCTCAGCCATAAGTACAAAAACAGACTTAGAGTGAAGGATGGGAAACAATTCTCCAAGCAAATGGTAACCAGAGAAAAGCAGGGGTTGCCACACTGATATCTAATGAAATAGGTAGGCTTCAGTTTAAAAAAGATAGCAAAAGACAAATATGGACATTACATAATGATAAAAGGTACAATACAACAACAAGAAGATTTGACACTAATTAATATATATGCTCCCAATCAAGGTGCACCAAAATATACAAAGAAACTAATAACAGATTGGAAAGGAGAAACTGATGAATACACAATCCTGGTGGGAGATTGAAACACCCCACTAACAGCCATGGACAGATCATCCAAACAGAAAATAAATAAGGAAATATCAGCTCTAAATGACACATTACATCAATGGATATAACTGACATTTACAGGGCACTTCATCCAGCAAAAAGAGACTACACCTTCTTTTCTAATGTGCATGGAACATTCTCAAGGATGGACCACAGGCTGGGACACAAAAGTAGCCTCAGCAAATTCAAGATGATCAAAACCATACCAAGTGTATTCTCAGACCACAAAGCTTTGAAATTGGAGATCAAATGTAAAAGGAAAGCAGAAAAAACCCGCATATACATGGAGATTAAACAACAGCTTATTAAAAAAGGAGTGGATAAAAGAACAAATAAAAGATGAGATTAAAAAATATATACAAACTAATGACTATGAAAATAGAACATATCAAAGTTATTGGGACACAGTGAAAGTGGTAATGAGAGGGAAATTTATATCACTGCAGGTCTATCTTAAGAAACAAGAAAAATCACAAGTAAACATCTTATCCCATCTTAAAGAACTAGAAAAAGAAGAGGATACAAATCCCAAAGTAAGCAGAAAGAAAGAAGTGATAAAAATTAAAGCAGAGTTAACCAATTAGAGAAACAAAAGACAATAGAAAAAAATAATATTACAAAGAGCTGCTTCTTTGAAAAAGTCAACAAAATTGGCACACCCCTGGCTAGACTAATCAAAGGATGAAAGGAAAAGACACAAATATCCAAAATTAAAAATGAAAGGGGAGAAATTACCACTAATACCATAGAAATACAAAGGATTATAAGAAAATATTATGAAGGAGTTTATGCCACAAAATTTAACAACCTAGAAGAAATGGACAAGTTTTTAGAAATGTATAGCCTACCTAGACTGAACAAAAAAGAACTGGATAATCAAAATAGACAAATTAATAGCAAAGAGATATAAATAACTATCCATAATCTCCCTAAAGGCAAAAGCCCTGGACCAGATGGTTTCACCAACGAGTTCTGCCAAGCATTCATAAAAGAATTAACACCTATCGTCCTCAAACTCTTCCCAAAAATTGAAGAGGAAGAAATACTTCCTAACTCATTCCATGAGGCCAACATTATTCTAATACCAAAGCCTGGTAAAGACAGAACAAAAAAAGAAAACTATAGAACAATATCTCTGGTGAACACAGATGCAAAAATCCTAAAGAAATTATTAGCAAATAGAATACAACAATGCATCAAAAAGATCATACATCGTGATCAAGTAGGATTCATCCCAGGAGAACAAGGATGGTTCAACATATGAAAATCAACCAATGTAATAGCCCACATAAACAAAATAAAATATAAAGACCATAGAGTCACATCAATTGACACAGAAAAAGCTTTCAACAAGATACAACATCCATTTATGATCAAAACACTAAATAAAATAGGTATAGAAGGAAAGTATCTCAACATCATAAAGCCATATATGACAAACCATTGACTACCATCATACTGAATGGGAAAAAGCTGAAGCCCATTCCCCTAAAATCAGGAACAAGAGAGGGATTCCCCCGTGACCACTACTATTTAATACAGTACTGGAAGTTCTAGCCACAGCAATTAGGCAAGAGAAAGGAAGAAAAGGTATCCAAATTGGGAAAGAAAAGGTCAAATTGTCACTATTTTCTGATGACATGATCCTTTATATAAAAAATTCCAAAGATTCCACCAGGAAACTATTAGAAACAATAAATGAATATAGTAAAGTCGCAGGATACAAAATCAATTACAAAAATCAACAGCATTTCTATATACAAACAACAAATCCTCAGAAAAAGAAATGAGCGAGTCCATTCCTTTTGCTGTCACAACAAAAAAAGAAATACCTGGGAATTAACTTAACAAAGAAAATGACAGACTTATACATGGAAAACTATAAGACACTTTTGAAAGAAATTGGAACAGACTTTAAGAGGTGGAGAAATATCCTCTGTTCATGGATAGGAAGATTTTACATTGTTAAAATGGCCATTCTGCCCAAATCAATCTACAGATTTAATGCAAAACGCATTAAAATCCCAGAAGCATACTTTTGTGAAATAGATAAAAGAATCATCAGATTTATATGGAACTATAAAGGACCTGAAATGTCCAAAGCAATACTACATAAAAAGAATGAGGCTGGTGGCACTACATTCCCTGACTTCAATTTGTATTACAAAGCATCAATAGTCAAAACAGCTTGGTACTGGCAGAGAAACAGATATAGACCAATGGAACAGAACTGAAAACCCAGAAATAAATCCACAAATTTATAGACAAATAATTTTTGATAAAGGAACAAAAAACATACAATGGGGAAAGACAGCCTCTTTAATAGGTGGTGCTGGGAAAACTGGAAAAACATATGCAAAAGACTGAACCTGAGCTGTGAACTCTCTCCATATACAAAAGTTAACTCAAAATGGATTAAAGACCTTCATATTAGACCTGCAACAATAAACTGTATAAAAGAAAACATTGGTACTAAGCTTATAGAGCTAGGACTCAAGGAAGATTTAATGAACCTTAACTCAAAGGCAAAGGAAGTAAAAGCAAAAATAAATGAATAGGATTATATCAAACTAAAAAGATTCTGCACAGCAAAAGAAACCATCAATAAAGCAAAGAGACAAGCAACTAAATGGGAGAAAATATTTGCAAATAACACATCAGATAAGGGTCTAATATCTAAAATATATAGAACTAATAAGATTTAACAACAACAAAAAAACAAACAAACCAATTAAAAAGTGGGCAGAAGAACTAAACAGACACTTCTCCCACGAAGAAATACAAATGGCCAGCAGACATGAAAAAATACTCATCCTCATTAGCTATCAGAGAAATGCAAATCAAAACCACAATGAGATACCACCTCACACCTCTTAGAATGACTATTATCAACAAGACAAGGAATAACAAGTGCTGGAGAGGATGTGGAGAAAAAGGAACTCTCACACACTACTGGTGGGAATGCACATTGGTAAAACCACTGTGGAAGACAATGTGGAGTTTCCTCAGAAAATTGAGAATGGAGTTACCATATGACCCAGCAATCCCCCTTCTGAGGATCTACCCAAAAAACTTGAAAACCTTTGCAGACTTATGTACCCCTATGTTCATTGCAGCACTGTTCACAGTGGCCAAAACATGGAAACAAGCAAAGTGCCCTGTGACAGATGACAGGATAAAGAAGCCATGGTACATATACACAATGGAATATTACTCAGCTATAAGAAAAGATGAAATATTTCCCTTTGCAAAAAAATGGATGGACCTGGAGATCATCATGCTTAGTGAAATAAGCCAGACAGAAAAAACAAAGAACTGAATGCCTTCTCTCATATGTGGAATATAAAACTGAAAGCAAGCAAGAAAAAAGAAATGAACAAACAAACAAATAACCCATGGACACAATCAATAGTTGAAAGTTTATTTGGGGATGAGTGGGTTAGGGTGGGGAGAAAGGGGAGGAGGTGGGAGAGGAGGCAGGGGAAGCTAATTATAAGGTGATGGAGAAGTCACATTAGGTGGTGAACTTATGCAAAAAGTTGACAATGCATTCTCGAATTGTATGCCTGAAACTATGTAGTCCTTGCTACCCAATGTCACCCCAATAAGTCTAACAAAAAAATGAATTTAAAACAAAAGAAAAAATTAGGAAAATAGTGATTACTCACTGTTTTATGTGCTATTAATGTTATAATTGAGCCCATGGGTGTTGTACAGCCTGGGATCCCCCAGCCTTCTATGATTCCAAAATATTGACCTTTAATATTTATTTACAAGATTGTTTGTACACATTTCCTTTACATCCTATTTATTGTCCTTGATTTGCATTTTCTTTTCCTTCAATTAATAACAAGGAACACTTAAAAAGATATCAATGTAAAGATCTTGTACAAGGAATGCTTCATAGTCCTACAATTTGTCATCTTTTTGTATCTCAAGCAATACAACTTATAAGACTTAATTTTCCAAATTGTTATATTATTCATTATATGGATGATATTCTTTGTGCTGTGTCCTCTGTTAAACAGCTCTAAATTAATAAATTTCTATGCCACATGGTGTATTACCCATACCAATGGCATCTTTTATAATCCTCAAGTTGAAGCCATTGTAGAACATGAAAATGTGACTTTGAAAAAACAATTACAAAAACAAAAAGCAAGAGAAACTAAGGACCCCTCACACATAACAATTTGCAAGAGTTATGTTTACTTTAAATTTTTTAAATTCATCAAATTCAGATATCAAGTCTCATCTTGGACATACTGCAACTGAGAGAAATTTCAATAGTCTCCATAGATCAAAACTTTTGGAAAATGTGCCTATCTGGTGGAAAGATATTCAAACTAATCAATGGAATTTAGGAACCTATTGACATGGGGACAAGGCTTTGATTTTTTCTTTCCAGGTCCTGATGAATGACCTTTGTGGATACCTGGCCAATGTGTTAAACCATATCGTTAGTGACATGAGACCTGTCACCAAGAACCAGAAAATGAAGGACCATCTAACAATTGAGATGCCCAAATTCCAACCTACCACATGGGAACAACTGAAGGGGTTGACTCAGATGGTTAATTGAAAAAGAAATCCCCAAAATGACATCAATATATTTCTCTCCATGTTGCCAGTCATCTCTGTTATAAGTTGCCTTCCACTTGGCGTTACAGCAGAGAATTTTACTTATTGGGCTTATTTACCCAACCCCCTCCCCATTATTAACATCTGTAACTTGGAATAATGATCCTCCTCTTATTTATATTAATAATTCTTCTTGGTTTCCTGGACCTGAGGATCAAAGAGGTCCAGAATTTCCTAAGGAGGAAGGTCAAAATTTTATTATTTTTGGTCATACTGTTTTAGGCTACTTTGTTCCCCCATTTGTATTGGACATGATCCTCCATGTCTAACACTCACTGATCAGGTTTGTGTACTTCCAAAAGAAAAAGAAAATGATATTTATGATTTGTTTATGATTTCTGGAAAAGGATTTCACACACAAGAGGCAAACACTCACAGATTTCCTCCTTCCATTAATTCTTGTCCTCAAAATACTAATCTAATTGATTCACTGAGAAGAATGTCAGGGAGATTTAGGACAGGTATTATTTAATGATTCTCATGGTAACATAGTTGGATGGGCCATAGATAAGTTAACTGGGATCCTTATGGTGCCACGATCAGAGTACGCTTTCACATAAAATGTTCTGATCCTCAATCCTTAAGAGAGCAGTTACGTGGGCAAGAATTTCCTCAAAAAATTGCTTCATCTTATAATATTTCTATTTTTTGGCTGGATAAAGTCCTAGCACCACCTCAATTAAAAATGATTATGCCCATCCGAGGCCCATTACAAAAACCTTTATGGAAAGTAGCTTTAAGTTTAAGACAAAATAAAATCTGGGAAGGAAATTATACAAAAGAGGGAAACAAAAAATATACCTTTAATTTAAAGAAACAAAAAGATTTGATTTACAAATTTGCCTTAAAATTCCTTTTGTTTTTCTATTAGAAAATTATACAATTGATCCAATACTAAAAATGGTTGAATACCTTCAATGTCTTCTGTATCCCTGTATTCATTCTTCAATTTATAATGCCTCCCACTACCAAATTATGATTTTAAGAAGATGAGGGTTATGGATACCCATCCAAGCCCATAGGGTGTGAGAAGGCTCTCCAACTGTTCATATTGTTTTGCAACTCCTTCATAAGATTTTACATCAGACAAAGAGGTTTATTGGACTCTTAATTACAGCTATTATGGGAATTATAGCAATAGCTACTGTTGCTGCTATCTCTGGAGTAGCATAATATCAAACTGTACAGACTACTCAGTTTGTACAGGAATAGCATGAAAATGCAAGTAAGGCTTGGAATCAACAAATCAAAATTGAGCAAGAAATTAATGTTAGATTGGCTGATTTGGAGACAAGTGCAGTTTTTCTTAGAGATCAATTTGAAAAATCTCTGTACCATAATTACTTTAAAATGTGATTGGAATGTTTCTAACTATTGTGTGACTCCATGGTTGGAGGTATGAGCTTACCTCTGGGGACATGCTCCTAACTTCACTATAGATATTCTACAGCTGCAAGTGGATCAAATGTCTCATGCCATGCCTTCTCTCCTACCAGGAGAGGAGATGCTTTCTGCAGCATTGGAAAGATTGCCTCATTGAAACCCCCTCACCTGGTGAAGACTCTAGGTGGAGGATTTGCAGATGCAATTGCATTGTTGCTAATCATTCTTCTATTTTATTTAGTCCTCATATGTGGACAACAAGCCCTACTATGGGCCATAGATAAGTTAACTGCCAATTCTGTATTTCTCCTATTACAAAACAAAAAGGGGAAATGTTGCCTTACAATCATCTGTCTCCTCATGCACTCCCCATGACATCCTAAGGCAGGAGCTAAGTGTGGAGGCCAAGAGGGCATAGAATATCTCACATCACCCCGTATGGCCCTGGAGGATGGCTGGTTAGTCAATGTCGGGTAAGATTCCTCAAGGGAGGAACAACCTAAGACAGGCAGTCGCATAGGGGCCATCAGGAGAGAGCTTGGCCTCTACAGAGGTGAGGTACACTCCCTCACCCTCTCTGAGGTTAATCATCAACCCCCTGGCTGCCTTGTGTTCCATGTTGCTCCAATGGTGACCTGAAAGAACAATATTGGTCATACGCCAATAGGAATGATTTAGGTACTGAGTCAACCCCTGGGGTGCTTTTGGTACACTGAGTCCTTGCGGCTATATGTTCTTATAGAAATACAATGCATGTTGAAATACAGTGGGAACCTTCAGAAAAATGTTAGTCTCCAAGGCAATGTAGCTCACAGTCAATGGAATAACCAGTTTCACTTCCTTGCATGCTCACTAATAACAGTTATGAGACAACTTGATTAGGGATGCCTGGTCCATGAGGCTGGGGTACCTTGGCCTCACTTGTAATATATTTTTGGCTACTGTGTTTCTAACTTTGCATCACCCTACTTATTCTTCCACTGCTCATGTCATGTTGGATATGACAGTTGTATGTGAAGAAGGGCACAGTGTTAACTCAGCGAAAAAATGTCTTCACCACACTATAATGAATGAAATGCACCATGTTTAGTTGCATGTATAAAAGTTGTTTCTAGTATAATAGAATTTTGATGCACCTGACTAACGTTATTTCAGTGAAATAATGTATTCACCACATAGGCTGTATTTACATTGCAAAGCACATAAATAAAAATACTTTTAAGAACATTAATCAGATATATGAATAAGCCTCGTGTTGTTTCATTAAAATGACATGTTATCTTCATAGGTAAAGCAACAGGTATAAAAGGTGTCTTAAAAAGTGATAGAATGCCATTGTACCTGGTTAGTGACATTTCAATGAAAGCATGCACTGTTTTCACATATGCACAGCTTTTAATACATTTTGTGAAAGCACTACTATAAAAGATATCAGGGAAATGCAAATCAAAACCACAATGAGATGCCACCTCACACCTGTGAGAACGGCTATTATCAAAAAGGAATAACAAGTGCTGGAGAGGATGTGGAGAAAAAGGAACTCTGGTACACTGCTGGTGGGAGTGCAAAATGGTACAACCACTGTGGAAGGCAGTGTGGAGGATCCTCAGAAAATTGGGAATGGAGCTACCATTTGACCCAACAATCCCCCTTCTAGGGATCTACCCAAAGAACTTGAAAACCTTTGTCCGCAAAGACTTATGTACCCCAATGTTCATTGCAGCGCTGTTCACAGTGGCCAAAACATGGAAACAACCAAAGGTCCCTGCGACAGATGACTGGATAAAGAAGCTGTGGCACATTTACACAATGGAGTATTACTCAGCTGTAAGAAAAGATGAAATATTACCATTTGCAACAAAATGGATGGACCTGGAGATCATCATGCTAAGTGAAATAAGCCAGACAGAAAAAACAAAGAACTGCATGACTTCACTCATATGAGGAATATAAAACTGAAAGCAAAGAAAAAAAGAAATGAACAAACAAATAACCCATGGACACAATCAATAGTTTAATGTTTATTTGGGGACGAGTGGGTTAGGGAGGGGAGAAAGGGGAGGGGGTGGGAGAGGAGAGGGGGAAGCTAAATATAAGGTGATGGAAAGAGAAGTCACATTAGGTGGTGAACTTATTATACATC
>PVJL010013039.1:17712-34213 GCA_004026885.1 Lyroderma lyra | reverse complement strand
TGTTGATTAGTGTCAAGTCTTCTTGTTGTTGCATTGTGCCTTTTATCATTATGTAATGACCATCTTTGTCTTTACAATCTTTTTTAACTTGAAGTTTATTTCATCAGATATCAGTATGGCCACTCCTGCTTTTCTCTGGTTACCATTTGCTTGGAGTATTGTATCCCATCCTTTCACTCTGAGTCTGTGTTTGTCCTTATAGCTGAGGTGTGTTTCTTGGAGACAGCATATGGATGCATTCTGTTTTTGAATCCAGTCTGCTACTCTGTGTCTTTTTATTGGTGAGTTCAGTCCATTGACATTTAGAGTGATGATCGATATGTGAGGATTTCCGGTGGCCATTACTTATTTCTTTCTTTGTTTTTGTTTGTTTGTTTGTTTGTTTGTTTTTGTTTCTTTCTCATTGCCCCAACTTTGTTCCATTTTTCCTGATGTTCTGTTTCAGGCTGAAGAACCTCCTTCAGTATTTCTTGGAGTGCTGGCCTTCTACTGGCAAATTTCCTCAACTTCTGTGTGTCTGAGAAGGTCTTTATTCCACCTTCATATCTGAAAGATAATTTTGCTGGATAATTTATTCTTGGCTGGAAGTTTTTCTCTTTTAAATTTTTGAATATTGGGTTCCACTCTCTCCTGGCTTGTAAAGTTTCTGCTGAGAAATGTGATGCCAGCCTCATGGGTTTTCCTCTAAAGTTTATAGTTCTTTTTTCCCCGGCTGTCTTCAGAATTGTCTCTTTGTCTTTAGTTTTGGACATCTTTAGTACCATCTGTCTTGGAGAAGATCTGTTGGGGTCCAGGTATCTGGGGGACCTGTTTTCTTCTTGAACTTGGGGTTCCAGATCTTTCCATAGGTTTGGAAATTTCTCATCTACTATTTGTTTGAGTATGCTCTCTGTAGATTGCTCTGCCCCCTCTTCTCTTCCTATTATCCTGATGTTGTTTTGTCTCATGGAGTCCGATATTTCTTGCAGAGTTCCTTCAATCCTTTTGGTTCTATATTCCCTCTCTTCCTCTTTCTGAGCTCTTTCCATGTTCTGGTCTTCAATATCACTAATTCTTTCCTCCATCTCATTGGTCCTGTTTCCTATGGCAGTTATTTCATTTCTCACTTCTTTTATGGTATTATTTATTTCTCGTATTTCCGTCTCAATCTTTCTTATGTTTTGAATTTCTTTGTTAAATTGTTCTTTTTGTTCCCAGAGTTCCTTTTTAATGTCATTTATATCTTTTTTTATATTATTTATCTCAGCTATGGTGTTCTGCCAATAGGTTTTCATTTCTCTCACAGCCTTTAGAATGGCTGCTTTAAATTCTCCATCACTTAAATGAGAACCTTCCAGTTGTAACAAGCTGTCTTCTTGGTAAATTTCATGTGCTTTCTGAGGAGTTTTAGTTTTTAAGGAATTCATCTTGTCCATTGGTTTCTTCCTCTTTGACATGAGGGCTTTATGTTCAGTGCCCAGATTATTGTTTTTGTGGTGTCTTGCTGTAGGGCACACACTAGGTGGCACTGGGGGTCAAGTTTTGGGGGAGAGGGGGCTGTTTGTTTCTTGTTTCTGATCTCCTACTGCGTTTGGAGGCTATGCGCATATATCCTGTGGAGAGGCCAACAAAAGGCCTTCCAAAGGCGGCTCTGCCTTCTGCCCTTTGCTGGGGAAGCTGTTTCAAGGCTTGTTTCTGCTGGCTGGGGTGAACGCTATCACATCAGTCTTTCCTCCCAGCCCTGATTCAGCACCTGGCTTTCTATGGGCTCACACTGCTTTAAGAACCCTGGGGTGCACAAGGAAGTGCCCGCTCCATAAGTCCAAAGCTGTGGGCCTGGCCTGAGACAGCAGGGTCGCCTTTGCAGCAAGCTGGGAACAGGAACTGCAGCCCTGTGTAGGTCTCCAGGGGGCTTGGAGCTGGGGTGTCATCTTTGCAGTTCAGAGTCCTCGCTCAGCCCTCTACCACTCAAAAGTTCCAGAGGCTCGTTCCCAAATTCTGTCCTCAGCTCCCCAGTCTCTCTCCCCTCCCCCAAACTGCCCAGCTCCGAATAGTCAGCAGGGATTGTGTCCTGTTGTGATCTGTCTCTGCTCCCTTCCCTCTCCCTGACTCGCCCCCTTCTCGCCAACCTTCAGGTGTGTACTTGCGATTTGTGGATTTCTCAACAGCTGGTTTGTCACTCAGGGTCCTCTTTCTTGGCTCCTGGACGGCCGTTCAATTTTGTTTTCTGGGACAGGCTTTAGGGACCTCCTCTCCAGTCACCTTCTTGTCTTCTCTTTTTTTTTGTTTTTACTTCCATTAGCTTTAAGGTCAGATTCATAAAGTCTTCCCTAAACCCAAGGTCTGTAAGTTTAATACCCATGTTTTCTTGTATAAAATTTATTATTTCAGGTCTTTTGTAGAACTCTTTAATCTATTTTGAATTAATTTTGGTATACAGTGACAGTTCACAGTTCAGATTCATTCTTTTGCATGTGGTTATCCAATTTTCCCAGCACCATTTACTGAAGAGAATTTCTTTTCTCCCTTGTATTTTTTAACTCCTTTGTCAAAAATTATCTGTTCATGTAATTGTGGGTTTATTTCTGGTTTTTTTTACTCTGTCCCATTGGTCTATGTTTCTGTTTTTCTGCCAATACCAAGCTGTCTTGATTATTGATGCTTTGTAGTATGGATTGAAATTGGGAACTGTGATGCCTTCAGCCTTATTCTTCTTAGGTAGGATTGTTTTAGCAATTTGGAGTCTTTTGTGGTTCCATACAAATCTGGTGATTCTTTCATCTATTTCTTGAAAGCATGTCTGTGCGAGTTTGATGAGAATTGCATTAAATCTGTATATTGCTTGGGTAGTATGTCCATTTTAACTGTGTTGATTCTTCTAATCCATGAAAACAGAATATCTTTCCATTTCTTTGTGTCCTCTTTAATTTCTTTTAGTGGTATCTTATAGTTTTCAGTATAAAAGTTCTTCACATTCTTTGTTAAGTTTATTCCATGTATTTTATTCTTCTTGCAATTGCAAAAGGTATTATTTTTCTCATTTTTTTCTAAAGTTTCATTATTGGTATATAGAAATGCAATTAATTTTTGTACATTAATTTTATATTCTGCAACTTTACTATATTTTTATTATTTTCTAATAGTTTTTGGTAGAGTCTTTGGAATTTCTACATAAGGGATCATGTCATCTGCAAAAAGTGATAATTTAATTTATTCTCTCCCTATTTGGATCTCTCTTATTACTTTCTTTTTCATGATTGTTCTGACTAGAACGTTCAGTATTACATTGAATAGCAGTAGACATCCCTGTCTTGTTCCTGATTTTTAGGAGAATAGGTTTCTGTTTTTTCCCATTCAGTGTGAATTAGCTGCTTGTTTGTCATATATGGCTTACGTTATGTTTGAGGTACATTTCTTCTATACCCATTTTATTCAGTGTTTTGAGCATAAATGGATGCTGTATCTTGTCCATTGCTTTTTCTGCATCAATTGATATAATCACATGGTTTTTAGATTTAGTTTATATATGTGGTGTATCACATTGATTAATTTGTATATGTTGGACCATCCTTGTGTTCGTGGGATGAAGCCTACTTGATTGTGGTGTATAAACTTTTTAATGCCTTGTTGTATTCTATTTGCTCATACTTTGTTTAGGATTTTTGCAGCTGTGTTCAGAGATATTGGTCTATAGTTTTATTTTTTTGTGTTATCCTTACCAGGTTTTTTCTGTTTTGTTTTGTTTTTTGGTTTTGTTTTGTTTTTTGTTTTTTTTTTTTTTTTTTTTTTTTTTTTTTTTTTTTTTTTTTTTTTTTTTTTTTTTTTTTTTTTTTTTTTTGCAGTTCCCTGTCTGGGAATTGAACCCAGCCCACAGTGTTGAGAGCACCAAGGCCTAGCCACTACATCACCATGTAACCCCCCACCCCCTTACCAGGATTTTGTATTAGAATTATGTTGGCCTCGTGGAACAGTTGGGAAATATTGCCTCTTCTTCAAATTTTTGAAAAAGTTTGAGAAGAACAGGCATTAGTTCTTCTTTGAATGCTTGATAAAACTCATTGGTGAGACAGTCTTGTCCTGGATTTTTGCCTTTGGGAAGGTTTTTTTATGATTGTTTCATTTTCCTTACTATTGATTGATCTATTTAGATTGTCTAGTTCTTCTCGGTTCAGTCTAGGTGACTCTATGTTTTTAGAAAATTGAAATTGTCTATTTCTTCAAGGTGACACCAACTCTTACTGTCTCTCATAATTTAGTTTATATTCTCCAAAACAAAGTTATTATTTCACATAATTGCAGTAAAATTTTCAAATATCAGGGAATTAGCATTGATACAGTATTATAATCTGCAGATCACATATATTTCACCAACTGTCTCACTAATGTCCTTTTTAGGGAAAATAGCAATCAAGCATCATTTATTGCATTTAGTTGTGATGTTTCTTTTGTGTCCTTTAATCTGGAACAATTCTTTAGTATCTTTTTGTCTTTCATGATCTTAATAATTTTGAATACATGCCATTTGTTTTATAGAATGTTTATAGAATGTTTGATTTTTCCTCATGATGAAATTCAGATTATATGATTTGTGCAGAGATAGATACCAGAGAAATTATGTACCCTTCTTTTCACATCTATCAGGTTACACACAATATCTGTGTGCCATTACTGGTGACGCTAATTTTGACCATTTAGTAATGGTGGTTTCTTCTAGTTTTCTACACTGTAGTTATTATTCTCCCTTTTGTTATTAATGAATGTATTGTAGAGGTGATCTTGGCAAAATCTATCATTAAAATGTAACCCAATAGTTTTAGCATATGTTCACAATTATTGCCAAGTGGTGATATTCTATTATTTCTTTAATATTTATTAACACTTTTAGTAAGGAAGTGCTCCCACTAATCCTCCATTTATTGATCAGTTATTTTCAGGAGTGAGGGTTCCCTGGCTGGGAATCGAACCCAGGCTGTGACGTGGAAAGCACTGAAACCTAGCCAGTACACCACCAGGGAACCCTCTGATGAGTTAATTGTATTTGTATGGACTTATATATTCTTAGCAGGGACTAGTGAGGACGGTTAGGCTGCAGGGGCACAAAATTTAAGGAGACACTTATTCTCAGTGTTGGGCAAGTGCCTTCTTAAAAGTAATATGCCTAGGCCCATTTTTCCTCACTGTTTTTGTTTTCTTCCCTTCCTATCTATCAGTTTAATATTTAATAGTTATCTCCATCCAGCTTTATAGGTCCCTATTCCCAAACCAGGTCATACAGACTAAGTTTGGAGCTTCTGCCCACTGGTAATGTTAGGGGCATGGTAGATTCTGTCATGGTACAAATAGACAATATTACTCATTCCTAGGTCATGAGGCTGTATCTGTGTCCTGCTGATTCCTAAGGCCTTTATCTTGCAGGGGATATGGTCTCAGGTCACCTTTTGTCACTTTCTTTTATGAGACAAGGTGAAGTGTTCTGTTCCCCATTTGCAGTTTTTTATTTTAGGCACTGAGTTAACCCTGATCCCCTTCATGTTTGGAGGATATTAGGCATCTTCTCCAAAAGAACCTAATTTCTTGACCATTATTACCTATTTCTAGAGGAGGAGCCCAGCAACAGTCATCCTTGCTCACACTTGCACTTTACTTTTTTGTATTTAATCATGGAGACACTTGTGTTCTATCCAAGATTAGCTGCCTTTTTGTTTATCTTTTCTATATTTTATCTATTAATACTATTGCATGCAGCAGAAGAGTTATCAAAGTATGTGGCATCTCAAAATATATGCTATTTATCTTATTTTTCATTCAGAGATATTTAACATATCAATATATAGAAAAATTATAAATGATTGATCTATTATGGTAATTATGATTTTAAAGCCTGCTAATGAGATTTATATGTTCTTTTTCTATTTTAGCTAGGTACTCAAAATGTGCCTAATAATATATTTTAGTGCTAGACACAAACTTTAGATTTAAAATAAGTTATGCTGGAGCATTAAATGCAAACAAGGTAAGAAAGTTCCATATGAGAACTTGATTTCCATTGTAAGGTAAAGAAAAAAAAAATGAAGTTAATTAATCTTACTAGATCTTACATATTAAACTTTGTTTCTATATCAAATGCCTAAGAGAGAGGGAGGGGTTATTTTTGTTATATGCATGCATATGAATTGTATTTTATTAGCAATTATGATAATGGATCTCTTCTCAGATCAGAGATTAATTGTCCATTTATCCAGGTTCTAGCCAACTTTGCTATAAAATTTATTTTGTGACTTATACTATATATTTATTAATCAACTAATAAACTCATTTTAAGAAAGGGCTGGAGGTTAGCCTGCTAGATTTTTTTATTGTGGGCTGAATATTGAAATCAAAGACATGTTCTATGCATTAAATTCCTAAGCTAATTATCTCTAGGGCCTGATTTATGTATCAAATAGTTGACATGAGTTTGTGGTGGAAATATTCAGCTTCAGATACCTAAGACAAGTGACTATTACCCTGGACAGCAATTAAATGAATAGACAACCTTCTTTTAATTAAATATCAGATTCACTGTCTATAATAATAATGTCAGTTCAGAAAACATGTTGAAAATGATGAAAAGGTTTGTCTTTTGAAATCATAGAATAAAAGGTTATAAGTATGAAACTTAATCTTTCATTTTAAGGCTCACTTTCATATATTCTCAAATCCCTTGCCTTATCTCAAAACCTTTCATTTCAATAATTCCAAAATGGAAAGGCTTGGGGACATATGACATCAATATACTACAAGCTTAAAAAATGATTGATATAAATATAACAAAATTGGTGTCAGTGTCTTGCAGTCTAACAAAAGCCATATGAATGGTACACTGCACATGATACATATTTTTCATTTTCAAATCTGTTTTGCATTTGACAGCAGAATATTCTGGAAAAAGTAGTTTTTCTTTTCAGTAATTTAGTCATGCAAGAAGGAGTCACTGTTTTATACTTATTATTTCCTCCCTTCTGATCCTCTCTAGTCACCATCTCAGGCTGGGCTGTTATCACTTTGTACATAGATTGTTTTAACAGCCTCCAAGTTAGTATTACTGTTTTCCATGAAACAAAATAGAAGCTCACACTTACTTAATAATTACTATGGATCAGGCACTGAGCAGAGCATTTCACATATTTTGTCTTGTTTACTCCTCACAGCACTCCTGTGACGTAGTTACATTGTATTATCATCTTCATCTACAGATGAGACAACAAAGAATCAAGAGAGATAGAATGCTTTGCTAAGCCTCACACAGCTAATCAAAGACAGAGCTAGGCCTCAGACACAGGCCTGGGCTTGGAGTATACAAACAGCATCTTTTCTCACTCCATAAGTAGTTACCGTCATTCCCTTCAGCCTTGCAAACCAATACCTGCAAATCTTCCTAAAACACAGTTCTCATTATCTTCCTTCTGCTTTCTCAGAAAATTTGACAAAGTATCCATTGCCAATAGAATTGTCCCAGAACTCCTGTAATCCAGGCCCAATGCACCTTTCTAATACTATTACGAATTTTCTGTTCCAGGACCATCTCTATTCATGGTCCTTAGGCCAGGCCTTTTTTCAAGTCATTCACCCACATCTGACTACATCATCTTGCTTTGCTTCTGTTTCCTTGGCTACAGAATGGGAATAATGACATTGTTTTTGTGAGACCCAGAACTCCATTGAAATCCAGTCTTAATGGATTTATAGAACCTAGTGCAATGTCTGGCACAGCAGTTTCTAAACATTTTGGCATCAGGGACTGGTTTCATGGAAGACAATTTTTCCATGAACTGGGGGCAGGGGAAGATGGTTTCAGGATAATTCAAGTGGCAGATGCAGCTTAATTGTCATTTACCCCTCACTTACAGGGTTTTGATAGGAGTCTGAAAGCAATTGATTTATTATGGTCTCTGTGCAAGTCATTCCTCTCCGCTAATGTTAATCTGTATTCACAACTGTTCACCAATGCTAGCATCACCACCTCAACTCCACCTCAGATCATCAGGCATTGGATTCTCATAAGGAGCATGCAACCTAGATCCCTTGCATATGCAGTTCACAGTATGGTTCTTGCTTCTGACTGCCAGGGATCTGAGAGGAGGCAGAACTCAGGCAGTAATGCAAGTGATAGGGAGCACCTGTAAATACAGATGAAGCTTCACTAGCTCACCTGCTGTTCAACTCCTGCTGTGTGGGCTGGTTCCTAACAGGCCACAGACTGGTACTAGTCCATGGCCCAGGGGTTGGGGACCCCTGGCATGGCATAGAGCAGGCTCTAAATAAAAGGAGGCTCTGTCTATGCAAGTCTTTCCCACTTCTCAAAAATGCACTTAATGCCTCCTTTTCCATGGAGTCATTCATGAACAGAAGTGGCATTTCTCTCTTCTACAGATTACTTTTCTCTTTATCCTCCTCCTTCTTCCTATTTCTTCTTCTTCTTTTTCATTAGTCATATGGAATTTGAGTTAGAGTGATTCATGTCCAGGGTTTATTTCTCACTTATTAGAACACAAATTCATAATGAGTCAGGGAAGTTTTATTCATTTGAGTAGGCTGCTTGTCAGGGGGTGTTTCAGAATTCAAAAAACTGGAGTTTGAGTCTCAGTTCTGTATCACACAAGTTAGATGACCTTGGGGAAGTTATTGTATGTTTCAGTTGCCTATTAATATGGTGATGATGATAACAGTACATATATTTTAAGGTTACTGTGAGATTATTTTTGTTTGGGGTGATATTGGTTAGTAAAATTATTATATATAAGTTTGAAGCATACAGTTCTAAAATACATAATATATATATTGCATTCCTTGTTCCCCATCCAGAGTCAATTCTCCTTCCATCATCATATATTTGACCCTCCTTACCCTCTTCTACCAGTCTTCCACCCCCTTTACCATCTAGTAATCACTGAACTGTTATCTGTGTTTATGAGATTTTGCTTCTTTGTTAAATTTTTCCATTTGTTGCTTTCTGTTTTATATCCCACATATGAGTGAGGTCATATGGTTCTTGACTTCTGTCTGACACATTTTGCTTAACATGATAATCTTAAATTCCACCCATGTTGTTGCAAATGGAATTATTTTATCTTTTCTTATGGCCAAGTAACATTTCTTGTATACATGGGCCACATCTTTATCAAATCATCTACTGAAGGATACTTTGGTTGTTTCTATGTCTTGGCCACCGTGAATAATGCTGCAATGAACATTGTGCTGTGCTTCAGCCCATTTTCCCTGGCCCCCTCCTCAGTCTTTATTTTGCCAGGTCTTGGCTTTCTCATTCCCTTCTCTGCACTGTGCCTTTTCCTTTTATCCCATTCACCACCCTTTTTCTCATGTTTGGGTGATTTCTTACAGTGTGCTGATCTCTCAGCTGAGTCTGTGTCACTTGGGGATTCCCCTGTCATATTTTGGCTGTTAAGTTTGTAATTTCCAGGAGAGATTTCAAGGATGTCTTTTCATACTGCCATCTTGTTCCAGGTTTTTCAACATGTTTTATTTATCATTGCTTGACTGTATTAATGGGCAATTCTCCATCCAGATGAAGAGGCACTCTAGCAGTTAAACTATAAATTTTCAAGGAGAATTATAATGGGCCTCTATTTTAAATGAGGATGTCATTTTAGCTTTGTGAAATTAATAGTTTCTTTGTATGGTATTCTCTTTACCACTAAAATATATGGTGTTGGATTCTAGCTTGATTTTTTCTATAAGCAGGGAATGCAAATAGTGGGGATTTCTAGTCCTCCCTTGTCCAAGTCATCTATTCAGGTGATGCAAGAACCATACATTGCTCTGGAATAGAACTCTTGCTATAATTGTACTGGAGATCACCTCACTGCCATGTGCATCAGTCTACTCACTGGGAAATGGGAAAACAGATCAAGCCATGCCCCCTGAAAGTGACACAATGAATAAAGTAGGTTTGTGTCATTATACTTCCCCAAACAACTGTGTGCTGTTTATTGACGTGGCCAGGCCAACCATTACACTTAGGGCAGGCAAGCAAGTATGGCAGAGAGGATAAACCCATTCCCACTACCAGAAATAAAATGTAAAATAAATTAATCAATGAAACACATGATTTTTACTGATTGTCAATCATCTGAAAGAGTCAAGCACCTAAAATGTGTTTGGATATTGTACCAGATGCTTTACTAACAGTATTGCCAAACCTCAAAACAATTATGTGGGATAGGTACTATTATTCTCATACTCATTTTACACATGGGGAAACTGAGATGCAGAGAAATTAAATAACTTTTCAAAGACAGAAAGGAGGAGGTAAAGGTAAGATTGAACCTATGTAGTTTAATTCCAGAGCCTGTGTTCTTAACCACTAAGCCCAGTTTTTCATCTGCATAAAAAACAGGTGCATTGCTGTGGACATCAGATTAATACAGAAATTTTACAATGGATTCATTAGAATCCATGCTTTCTATCCTATGTGGACCACTTGCTAAAAGAATAACCACACATTTTACAGAAAAATAAACACTTAATACATTGCTGGTAGGAATGTAAATTGACATAGCCACTATTGAAAACAGTATGGAGGTTTCTCAAAAAATTATTAATAAGAATAGAATTACTTTACAACACAGCAATCCCTCTACTGGGTATCTACCCCCAAAATCTGAGAACATTTATTTGTAAAGATATATGTACCACAATGTTCATTGCAGCAATCCCGGGTGGGCAGAGAAGTGGACAGTGGAAGCCCCACAATGGGACAAGAAGAAACAGCACCAATCCCCCAGCTCCAGTGCATTCTTGATGAAAGGCCAGGATTGCTTGATGTTGAGCAGCTGCCTAAAATTCTATGCACTCTTAATGGAGAACCAGGCTTGTATTGTAGCACATGCCAGGCACAGCTGAGCACTTCCTCGACAGAGGAGCAGGCTTATGCTACAGAGGGCACCTGCACCAAATCCAAGATCTCCTGATGGAGGTAGAGGTCATTTTTACAACTGAGCCAGCACCCAGGGTAATGAGCAACCTCAGGACAAACAGCAGTGAAGAATTGCACTGCCCTCACCACTAGGTAGAAACTGTGAAGACAGAGCCTGGCTGCTTCTCCTTGCTCTCCCCCAAACCAACATTGCTCTGTGCCACAAACAAGTCCTGAGCCCTCCCCAACAAATGCTGCCTTCACAGGGAACAAGCAGGGGGGGGCAGGGAAACTGTAAAACAAAGGCATAGCAGCCTCTGTCTGCACAGATCTCAGAGGGAGAGAATATTATTGCCCACCACATTTTCCCAAAGAAGAAGCACATACAAACTAAGGCAACTGAGTCAAAGGGGAGAAGCCCATCCTCCAGGAAAGCTCAAATAGTGAGAATTAACAATCAGGAGAAAATACTGTAAGACACTGCAGCGACACTAACTGGGAACTGAAGGAAGACTTCTCCATATCTGCCAAGGGGAAAAAAAGCCTTTATGCACAGGAAGAGAAACACATCAACTACAATGAACTCCCTGGGAACAAAGCATCACAGAAAAAAAGTGGAAAATCAATTTATAGATATGAAAATATATGATCTAAATGACAAGAAATTCAAGACTGAACTTCTAAAAATACTCAGAGAGCTCAGAGAATGCTGGCTGCGTACTCAGACCCAGATATATGATCTCAGAAAGGAAATCTCTAAACAAAAGGCACACTTTGACAAAGAAAGTGAAACTATTAAAAAAGAATCAAGTAGAAATTCTGGAGATAAATGATTCAATAAATGAATTGAAGCATGAACTAACTAGCATAGGAATCAGGCCTGAGAAGATGGAGGGAAGAATTAGTGACTTTGAACAGAGAAACATGGAAATTGAACAGAAGGAAAAAGACACAGATTTGAGGAAAACAAAGATCTCTATAAGAATATTCTGATTCTATTAGAAAGAACAACATTAGGATAATAGGAATACCAGAAGAAACAGAACAAAATTCTAATGAGAGCTTAATCGAACAAAAAGTAGATGAGAACTTTTCAACCCAATGAGAAGAACTGAAACCACAAATTCAAGAAGAAAACAGGACCCCTAGCTACCTGAATCCATCCAGACCTTCTCCAAGGCACATTATACTGAAGATAAAAAAATTAAAGACAAGTGAAAAAATTTTATGGCAGCTAGGGGAAAAAATATTAACATTCAAAGGAAAACTGTCATCAGACTTCTCAGCAAAAACTTTTCAAGCCAGGAGAGAATGGAATTACATATTCAAAGTATTAAAGTATTAAAAGAGAATACTACCAGTCAAGAATAATCTATTCAGCAAATAGTCTATCTTTTAGATATGAGGGAGGAATAAAGACCTTTTTAGAAATACAGAAGCTGAGGGAAGTTGCCAACATAAGGCTGCCACTCAAGAAAATACTGAAAGAGGGTACCAGACCCGAAACAATAAGCCTAAATATATAGAAAAAAGTTGGAACAAAAACATAAAACAAAACAAAAAAAAAGAAGTAAAGGTTTAAATTCCCAAAAGAGAACAGAAATTAAAAGTATGCTTATGAAAAGGAGCCACTACATACATGAAAATTATCTTTTCATAAACCTCATGGAACGACTCAAAAAAAAACACACAAAAAACAACACAAAACCAAGACACACAACCGAAAAAGCAAAGAAAAAAAAAAAGAGGAAACACAGGGAATTATCATAGAACACCATCAAGCTAAAAACAAAAACATAAACAAAACAAACAAACAAAAAACAGACAGTGAGAAAAAAGCAACCAAAAGTCAGAAGACAAAATGGCCATAGGAAATCTCTGTATATCAGTCATCACCCTAAATGTAAATAGACTGAATTCACCAATAAAAAGGAACAGAACAGCTGAATGGATTAGGAAACAAAACCTATCTATATGCTGTCTCCAAGAGACACAGCTCAGGCACAAGGACAAACACAGACTCTGAGTAAAAGGGTGGAAAACAATACTCTATGCAAATGGCATCCAGAGAAAAGCAAGAATAGCCAAACTCATATGTGATGAAACAGGCTTAAGGATAAAAAGGGTAATAAGAGACAAAAGTGAACATTCACATAATGATAAAAGAGACAGTACAACAACAAGAAGACATGACACTCATCAATATATATGCCCCCAACCAGGAAGCACCAAAATTTATAAAGCATATACTTAAAGGTGTAAAAGGTGAAACTGACAAAATCACAATTACAATAGGAGAGCAAAACACCCCCTTGACAGTCCTGGATGGATCATCCAAACAGAAAATAAATAAAAAATATATCAGCTCTAAATTATGCATTACAACAATTGGACATAATTGACAAATACAGGACACTCCATCCTACAACACAAGACTATACATTCTATTCTAGTGCATAAAGAACATTCTAAAGAATAGATCATATGCTGGGACACAAAACTAACCTCAGCAAATTCAAGAAAATTGAAATCATACAAAGCATTGAAATTGGAGATCAACTGCACAAAAAAAGCAGAAAATAATACATACACATGGAGATTAAACAACATGTAATTTAAAAGTGACTAGATCAAAGAGATAAAATCAAAAAAGACATAGAAACAAATAACAATGAAAATATGACATATTAAAATAATTGAGATGCAGTGAAAGCAGTAATAAGAGTGAAATTCATACTATTACAGGCCTATCTCAGAAACAAGAAAAACCACAAGTAAACAAAATAACGTTCCATGTTTAAAAACTACAAAAAGAAGAACAAAGAAATCCCAAAGTAAGCAGAAGGAAGGAATTAATAAAAATTACAACAGAACTAAATGAAATAGAGAATAGAAAATTCATGCAATGAAGAGCTGACTCTTTGAAAAGATTAATAAGATTGATGTACCCCAAGCTAGGCTCACCAAGGGGCAAAGGCAAATAACATAAATAAGAAAATATTACAAATGAAAAAGTAGAAATTACCACTGATACCACAGAAATACAAAGGATCATAAGAAAATATTATAAAGTACTATATGCCACCAAATATAACAAATCCGAAGAAATGGACAAGTTTCTAGAAATACACCTACACTGAACCAAGAAGAACTAGACAATCTAAATAGACCAATCAACAATAAGGAAATTGAAACAATCATCCAAAACTTCCCCAAAGACCAAAGCTCAGGACCACATAGTCTCACCAATGAGTTTCATCAGGCATTCAAAGAGAAATTAATGCCCATTTTAGTAAAACTTTTCCAAAAAATTTGAAGAAGAGGCAATACTTCTCAACTCTTTCCATGAGGCCAACATAACCCTAATACCAAAACCTGGTAAAAAAAAAAAAAAAGAAAGAAAGAAAGAAAGAAAGAAAACTATAGACCAATACCTCTGATGAACACAGGGGGAATATCCTCAATAAAATACTAGCAAGTAGAATAGAATAATGCATTGAAAAAATTTACACCAGAATCAAGTGGAAATCATTCCATGAGCATAAAGATGTTTCAACATATGCAAATCAAACAATGTGACACACCACATGAACAAACTAAAATATAAAACCATATGATTATATCAATTGATGCAGAAAAAGCATTTGACAAGATGCAACAGTCATTTATGAATAAAACACTTAATAAAATGGGTATAGAAGGAAAGTATCTCAACACAATAAAAGCCATATATGACAAATCCGCAGCTAGACATTATACTGAATGGGAAAGAACAGAAGCCTATTCTGCTAAAATCAGGAACAAGACAGGGATGTCCTCTGTTACCACTCCTATTCACTATAGTACTGGAAGTTCTAGCCAGAGCAATCAGGCAAGAGAAAAAAACAAAAAGACATCCAAATTAGGAGAGAAGAAGTTAAACTGTCACTTTTTGCAGATGACATGATCCTTTAAAAAGAAAATTCCGAGGATACCACCAAAAAACTATTAAAAATAACAAACTATCCCTCTCCCAGCTGGTTGTGGTTTTTGCCTTTAAATATTCTCCCCTCGAGGTCACATTAGGTGGTGAACTTATTATGCATCAAGTTGACAATGCACTGTGGAATTGTATGCCTGAAACCTATGTAATCCTTGCTAACAGATGTCACCCCAGTAAGTCTAACAATAAAAATGAATTAAAAAAAAAAAAAAAGAAATGAAAAAAAAAATAAATAAATAAATAAATATTCTCCCCTCGGTTTGCTAGGGGCCACGAGTTTTTTGGACGTTAGTCCGCTTGTGGTCGCTAGCTTCTGGAATAAGGACTCTTAATTAAAAAAAGAAAAAGAAAGAAAGAACAAACTATTAGAAATACAGTAAATTTGCAGGATATAAAATCAATGTATAAAAATCAATTGCATTTCTATATCGCAACAATGAAACTTCATAAATATAACTGAGACACAATACCTTTTGGAATCACAAAAAAATATCTAGGACTAAACTTAACAAAGAACATGAAGTACTTATATAATGAAAAGTATAAGACACTATTAAAAAAATTAAAGAGGACACAAAAAAATGGAAAAATATTCTTGTTCATAGATTGGAAGAATCAACACAGTTAAAATAGCTATCTTACCCAAAGCAATATACAGATTTAATGCAATTCCCATCAGATTTCCACACATGTTCACTCATTAAATAGATAAAAGAATAATCACATTCGTATGGAACCACAAAGGACCCTGAACTGCCAAAGTAATCCTACATAAAAATAATAAGCCTGGAGGCATCACATTCCCTGATATCAATCCATCCTACAAAGTGTCAATAATTCAGACTGCTTTGTATTGGCAGAAAAACAGACACACCAGACCAAAGGAACAGAATCAAGAACACAGTAATTAACTCATAAATATATGAATGGATAATTTTTGACAAGAGAAAAATATACAGTGAAGAAAAGAAATCCTCTTCAGTAAATGGTGTGTGGTGGGGTGGGGATTGGGAAAACCACATGCAAATTGTTATCATATACCAAAATTAACTCAAAATGGATTAAAGACCTCCACATAAGACCCGAAACAGTAAACTAGCTGGAAGGAATCATGAAACTAAACTTATAGACCTCAGGCTTAAGGAGCAATTCATGAACCTAACATCAAAGGCAAGGGAAGTAAGAGCAAAAATAAGTGAATGAGACTATATCAAACTAAAAAACTTCTGAACAGCAAAAGAAACCATCAACAAAGCAAAGACATAGCAAAATGAATGGGAGAAAATATTTGCAAGCAATGCTTCAAATAATGCGCTAATATCTAAAATATATGAAGAACTTGTACAACGCAACAATAAAAAAACAAACAATCCAACTAAAAACTGGGCAGAGGACCTGAACAGACACTTATCCCAAAAAGACATACATAACCCATGGACACAATCAATAGTTTAATGTTTATTTGGGGACGAGTGGGTTAGGGAGGGGAGAAAGGGGAGGGGGTGGGAGAGGAGGGGGGGGAAGCTAAATATAAGGTGATGGAAAGAGAAGTCACATTAGGTGGTGAACTTATTATACAACAAGTTGACAATGCACTGTAGAATTGTATGCCTGAAACCTATGTA
>PVJL010013039.1:0-17612 GCA_004026885.1 Lyroderma lyra | reverse complement strand
TAATGGGAATTGAAGAAATACCCACAAGATATAGCTTAGTTACTAATGAAGTAGTCCTATTGATAACTTCTATGAATATTTCTATAACACTTCCCATTGATCTCCACACATTCCTGCTTTAATTAAGACACCAGAAAAGCAAAGTTGGTCAGTGAAGTTTAGAAAATTAAGGAGTAAATTCTCATTTGTATATATATTTTTTGGACAATGTGCCTAAACTTTAAAAAAAAAAGCACTCACAGGGATGTAACACGGAGCATAGAAAATATAGTCAATAAAATTGTAACAATTATGTACAGTAAGAGATTATAGAATTTATTGAACTAATCCATTTGTAAGGTATATAAACATGTAATCACTATGTTGTTCTGTACACCACAAACTAATATAGAATTGTATGGCACCAAATATTGGAAAATAATTTTTAAATTAAAAAAAAAAAAAAAAAATATATATATATATATATATATATATATATATATATATATATATAATTAAGAAGAGCTTTCTACACTGCAAAGTTGAAAAGCAATTTTTAAGGACAATTTTTTATTGAGCTGACTTTGATTGCTTTCCAGTAAAGACTCAGAAGTTAGTTATCTCTAAAATAACACACACTGCATTGATCAAAGTGGCATCTCTCATCTAATGACTAGTGCACTTGCTGGGACTAGAGTGTTTTCTCTTGTAGTTCTTTCCAAAATGATTTGTTGTATTAGAGTTATTGAATTTAATTAATAAAAAATCATGTCACACCAAAAAAAAAGACATACAAATTGTCAACAGATACATGAAAAAATACCCAACTTCACTAGCTATTAGGGAAATGCAAATCAAAACCACAATAACATACAACCTCACACCTGTTTAAATAGCTATAATCATCAGAAGCGATAACAAGTGTTGGAGAGGGTGTGGAGAAATAGGTAACTCTCATACACCGCTGGAAGGAATGCAAATTGGTACAACCACTATGAAGGAAAGTATGAAGTTCCCTCAAAAAATTAAGAATAGAGTTACCATATGACCCATAAATCCCACTTCCGGGTATCTACTCCAAAATTTGAAAACTTAATCCACAATGATATGTGCAACCCCATGTTTATCACAGCACTGTTCACAGTGGCAAAATCATGGAAACTGCCAGTGTCCTTTGATAGATGACTGGTTAAAGAAATTATGGTGCATATACACAATGAAATATTACTCAGCCATAAGAAAAGATGAAATAAGGCCATTTATGACAACATGGATTGATCTTGAGACCATCATGCAAACTAAATAAGTCAGATGGAAAAAATCAAGAAACACATGACTTCACTCATATGCAAAATATAAAACTGAGATCAACAAAGACACAAATACTCATGGACACAGTCAATAATTTAGTGGTTACCTGAAGTTAAGGGGAGAAGGGGGTGGGGAAGGGGAGTCAAATACATGGTGATGGAAAGAGAACGGGCTCTGGGTGATGAACACATAACACAGCACATAGAAGATGTAATGTAAAAATGTACACCTGGAACCTGTGTGATTTTCATTAATCTATGTCACCCCAATAAACTTAACAATAAAAAGAAAAAAAATGCTGGTAGTGAAATACACAAGTTATGAGGTTCCATCTAATTCTATTCTAGTGTGTCAGCACATTCTAGTGAAGTTTCCTTGGCTGCCATAGGATTTTGTTGTTTAACATTGAAAATAGCAGGGATTGGATAGCCTGTTGCTTCCTATCATGTTGAAGCAGGCTCATGTCCAAGTACAGTGTATAAATAGTATCAAAGATATGCATATGTGTGAGGTTGACACATTGAAAATGATACCTCTGCTTAGAAGCCTCTGTAGTTTTGGAGCAAATCTGAGGATCTCAGGGTTAGCTATCTTCTCCTGGTTTACCAGCAACTTCCCAAATGGCATTCTTCATACACAGTGGAATCAATATTTGTAAATCTGTCAGTCAGTATTTGGTCTGTTAAGACTAGAAATTATTCTAATTGTCCTCATTTGAGGACATAAAGATTAATGAGGCAGAAAAATTGATTAACTTATTATAGTAACAGTATAATTGTCATTATCGTTATTATTAATATTTTCTATTATTGCCAAATGCTTACTTTGTGACAGGCACTTTTTAACATGCATATAATGTTCTCAACTCTGGGAGATGGTTATTATGATCTCTACTTTCATTACTAGCTATGTCACCTTGGGCAAGTTATTTTATCTCTTGGTTTCTCTACCTACTCACTAGCAAAATTGTGCCTATGGAAATTTTCAGGTCCCCTAAGGTACAAATACACACAATGGCATGGACAGATGTCAGGGAACAAAGAAAACAATTTGCCACTGTGTTTGTAAGCAAATTTATTCTGTGCTTCAGAGACTTGGGACACTGTTGGGCATTTCAAATGAGGGATGACATTTTCAAATGCATCTAAATGGCTACAGTGCAAACTTGGGGTAGAGGAAAACATCACTGAACATGGAGACCTAGATGTGGGTCCCAGTTCAAATGCTTAGTCTCAGGGAGGACTTTAAACAAAACACTTAATCATTTTGAGATTTCTCTGGAGTCAAAGTAATGTTGAATCCCAGTTCTTCCATTTGCTAAATTTGTGGTTTTAAATAAGTTCTTTTAAATTATTACTTTTCTTCTTTTTTATGCATGAAATGTGGTACCAATACCATAGAGTTTATTCAAGCATTGAGGAGAGTAATACATGCAAAGTATTATCACAAGTGCTTGTCCCATAGTTAGGGCTTGATAAATTTCCACTGTTAATGTTGTTATCTTTTGTGAAGTGAGGAATATAGTACTTAATCTGTGTGACTTACAGGGTGGTTTCAAGGGCATTACATAGGGAAAGTAATGGCAACTTCAAATAAGTAGTATTTTAAATTCAGTCTCTAAGCTAAAAGAGACTGTAAGTACTCAAAGACAGTTTTACCTCTCTTCCTTACTCAAGATTGCCAATCTCATAAATGCAGTTTACATGCAAATGTTGCACCATGCACATTCCTTCTAGTAGACAGAATTCCTTCAGCTTCTGTCCTGCAGATCCTCCCTCCTGATAGCCATATATTGCTGTAGATGTCCCTTCGCCCCACTTCAAGTCTCCTGAGGTCATCAAGCCCTTTCTGAGCTGGTAAGGTTAAGGTCCAATCCTTCACTTTTTCCCAAAACATATGCGGACTGACAATTAAGTTTGCAAACTTGCCACCATGCACTTACGTTGGCAGCACTGTACACACAACTCGGTAAGGTGTCAAAACCTTGGTATATCTGTGCCTCACAGCTCTGTTTGTACTGATGTGTAGTGGTGTCTTGCTGAGAGGCATTCAGGTTGTTGCATGTTTTTGTGTACCATTACAGGAGTGTCGGAGCTTGAATTAGAGCAATGAACAAACATTAATATTCTTGTTAAAATTGACAAGAGTAGAACTGAAATCAGAGACATGCTAGTCCAACTTTATGAGGATAATGTCATAAAGAAAATGGCAGTGTACAAATGGATTAAACATTTTCATGAGGGAATAGAAAGAGTCACTGATGAAGAAAGGTCAGGGCAACCAATAAGAGGCAGAACTGATGAAAACATTGCAAAAACTTGTCGAATTGTGCCTCAAAATTGTTGGCTGACTGTAAGAAGCAGAACAGACCAAGTAAACATTGATAGATAAACAGTTAGGAAAATCTTAACTAAAAATCTTGGAATGAGCAAGCTGTCCAAAAATAGTCCTGAAGGAGCTCACTGATGAACAAAAACAAATGAGAGTATGTTTGCCAAGCCTTTTGGAGAGGCAAGAAGATATTTTAGGCCGTGTTATCACTGGTGATGAAACATGGATGTACCAATATGACCTGAAACAAAGTGTCAAAGTGCACAATGGAAGTTAGCCAATTCTCCACAACCAAAAATGTTCCATCAGTCCAAATCAAGAGTCAAAACAATGTTGCTAACCTCATTTGGTATCAGAGGAATTGTGCATTATGAATTTGTACCAACTAAAAAAGCAGTCAAACAGGTTTACTATTTGGAAGTGCTGAAAAAGCTATGTAAAAAAAAAAAAAAAACAGAAACCAAAATGACCTGAACTTTTTCCTAATGGCTCTTGTATTATTACTAAAATGAACCAGCTGACATGGCACTGTCTGTGAGGAAGTTTTTGGTGAGTACACAAATAACTGTGTTGGAACACTCTCCCTACTCACATGATCTGGTCTCCAGTGACTTTTTTTCTTTACTGAAAGATAAAGGAAATATCAAAAGGAAGACATTTTGATGACATTAAGGACATCAAGGGTCATACAAAGACAACTGTGATGGCCATTCCAGAAAGAGTTCCAAAATTGCTTTGAAGTGTGGATTAGGTTCTGGTGTCAGTGCATAGCTTCTCAAGGAGAGCACATCAAAGGTTATCCCAGTGGTATACAGCAATGAGGTAGGAAACGCTTTCTCTAGGATAAGTTCACGAACTTAATTGTCAGACCTTGTAGGACTTTAGATTAGGAAGATATGGCACTTCAAAGTAATCCTAATCTATTTAGTATTTAATGGCCATATAAAAAAAGAATGCCTCCAGTATTGGTTAGAGTAATTATGAAGTATATTAAAGTCAATTATTGGTGATTGATATATAGATACTACCAGGGATCTGCTATACTTGACAATATGTGTCAAGGGCCTTAAGCATGTGCACATATTTAAAACAGTAACACTACTAGGAATATATAACAAGAAAATAATCATTACAAAATAGTCTAATAGATTCATGGTAGTATTATTTATAATTGGTTGTGTAATAGCAAAAACTGAAGGCAGAGAAATGTCCAGTAATGTGGAACTGGTTAAATAAATTATGGTACTATCAAATGGCACGCAACTATGAAAATGCTTTCAACAAAATTTAATGACTTGAAAATATGCTCACAATAGTTTAAAAGTTAAAAGCAGAGTACAAAACCATACATGAAATCTGTTCATTTAAAACAAAAAAAGAAACATATCCATCAGGGGTAAAGACTTGAAAAAAATTACCCAATTAAATTATCTCTCTAAGTTAAGGTATTATGAATATGTTTTATTCCTGTTGTTTTTTCTTCATTATATGTTCTTGAAATTAGCTGTAATTGTCATGAGAACAGGCAAGATTTGGTAGCAGTAAAGTGTGCAGGCCCCAGTGTCAGAAGACCCAGGTTATAATGCTAGCATTACACCTTCCTAATTGTGTTAATCTAAAAAAGATACTGGATATTTTTGGACCTCAGTTTCCGTCTGTGTTAAATTAAAATCACAATATTCACTACAGAAGGTTGTTGTGAAGATTAACCAATGTATGCAAAACACTGATCTCTTAGCATGGACTGAAAATCCTAAGTTATTGTTATCCATTACTTTCATAATCATAAAGAAAATGTTATTTTAAAAATAACTTTGGACATCAATACCCATGATTTGTCATAGGCACCAGGCATTTTGTTTGCCTAGAAGTTTGTTGGATGGCAAAACATGAGCAGAGCTCAGAAAATGCTTAAATGAATTCCCCATTTAAAACACATCACAGAAAACTTGTCCTGGATGAAAAAAGAGTTACACTCCAAAGCCCCTATGGAAAAAAAAATTCTTTCATTGTCAGTGCAGAGTGAACAAAGTCAGACCCCAGCTTCCTGGCATATTTATGGAGTTTGTTCTTTATGAACACAATGAATGTTTTTACCATAACATGTACTTTGCTATTTTTTTGAGACAACAATGCTGTCAGTTGTCCATCAGCAGTTCTTTCCATATAAGCCATATCAGGCCATACCAGATACATTATCTTCCTTAAACAAACTTGGTCAATGGGTGGGTGACTACATGAACTTAACTGTAAGTAGTTGATCAACCACTCTCCAGAAACCAGGGCAGGGAAAATTATTCCCTCATCCAAGAAGTAATCAGCCCTAAGTAAGATGACACGGAGTCCTTTTAAGATGCCAACCTGACAACCCAGTGTCAGCTCAGGAAGCAGGAGATGGATTGAGTTCAGACATGGAAGGAATTATAGACAATTCACCAAAGCATTATACATAGAGTAAGCATCATCCAACATAGACAAAGGTCAGATACTGACTTAAATGTCTGAAGATACAAAGTCAGAGCAGATGTAAGGTAGGGGATGAGAGTCTGATGATTCAACTTCAGATCGGAGATGGCTCGATGCATAAGAAGGCTGGACATAGGAACCAAGATACCAAGAAACTTGCATGAAAATCTTTATGGGGCATGGAAGATCTCTGCTTGTTTGATTATTCAGGGACAATCTGGGTACTCTCAACAAATTCAAGAAAAAGCTACCTTGGAAGAATAATCCCAAACCCAAATAACTGTCCTGGATAATGATGCAAAAACATTACTACAATTCTAAGTGCTCACTAGACTCACTACAGTCTGTGCATTCTCACCAGTTTCCATTTTCTCTTCTCTCTGGCACACAGTTAGATTATATTTCCCAGTCATCCTCGCAGTTAGATATGGCCATATGACCACATAGTGGCCAATTGGATGTGAGTGGGAGAGACTTTATCACCTCTGCGTTGACCTCCTAAAAACCTACTATGTACAACAGCTTCCCTTCACTGTCCCAGCCCCTGTTGACCTGCATTAGATTAAGAAAAAAAAAAAGAGTTCCCTGGTGGTGTAGTGGCTTAAGGCTTCGGTGCTGGCACTGTCAACGCTGCAGCCTGGGTTCGATTCCCAGGGAACTACCCACATACCAAAAAAAAAAAAAAAGAAATAAGAAAAAAAAAGAAATTTTCGTTGTGTCTAGCCACTGAATCTTTGGGATAGTTTATTATAGCAGTTAGACTAATCTGATTATGCAATTGATAATGTTATTCCCTTCTTCCCTATATAAGCACCACAATTATATTCCAAAGTTACATCTCTTAACTATATTATGAACTCTTTTCCCTTTTTAAAATATTTTTTCTTGTTGATATAATATTAATACCTGTTGACTGCAAGAAATATGGGAAACACTGAACAACACAAAAAAGACAGCATCATTCAGAATCATTATTTACTATTCAGAGATAATCAAGTTTGACATTTGTTTGTTTTGTTTTGGTTTGGTTTGTTTTGGTGTCTTGCCAATATATGGTTTCTAGAAGTTTTTATATATGTCTATATTTCAAAACTAGAAACAGAATGTTTATCATGTACACTCAATACATATGTTTTCCCATCACAATTTTTATAACCGCAGGAAATTAATTAAAATAACATTAACTTTCCTATGTATTATAAGCACTTAGAAAATATAATCAATGAAAATAAGCCATTTAAAGTAGCAACAGGAATAATTCTTACTAAACCATTCTATCCAGAATATTTATAAATTTCAAAAATTCAAAGAAAATACAAGTAGGATTCTATTTTGAACTACACTTATTCCAAAGTACAGATGGAACTATACTTATAAGAGACCCAAGAAAAATTTTGAATAACAGTTGTGAGAGTGTGATAGCAATAACACCTATTAAAATATCATAAAACTCATGTAATTAACACAGTTTGAAACAAGTGAATAAATAGATAAATCAATGGAACAGAACAGAGAATCCATAAATAAATAAATAAATAAATAAATATGATTTATTATTAAGGAGACATTTAAAAACAACGGGGACAGGGAGTTCCCTGATGGTGTAGTGGCTTAAAGCTTCGGCATTGGCGCTGTCAGTGCTGTGGCCTGGGTTCGATTCCCAGTCAGGGAGCTACCCACATACCAAAAAGCAAAAAACAAACAAACAAAAAAACAATGGGGACAAACTAATTTTTCAATAAATGGTATTTGGCCAACTTGCTAGGCATTTGTTTAGTATGTTGGCAGGACACCAACATGCTAAAATAAATACCTGATGGATACAAATCTTAATTATTAAAATAATTGATACCATTCAAGTAACAAAACAATAAAACATGATGTATTATATTCTCAAAAATGTTTTATAAGTATGACACATCACCAAAACCCATTAAATAAGAGACAAAGACATTAAAATTTAAAACATTTCATGTATCAAAAATCACAAACTCAAAATATAAGTGGCAGACAAAATACTATCAACATATATGGTAAAGAATCAATATTTAATACATGAAGAGGTTTTACACACAAATAAAATAAACTTAAAAATTCAAAAGATAAATGGGCAAGAAATTCTATGTAAGAAAATATATACAAATGATTTTTAAATATATGAAAAATGATTAATTCACTCATAGTAAAGGAGATATAAAATTAAACTAAAATAAATGACCATCTTCCAATTAGGTTTAAAAAGAATAAGGAACTGCATATGCTTTATTTTAGGATTTTAAGAAACATACTTGTTCATTGTTGGTGGTAATTAAGCAGGAAACCCTCTTTGAAAAAGAATTTGGCAATATTTATCACCATTGTAAATGTTTATACACTTTGATGCAGAGATTCCAGTAATAACCTTTTATATTGTTAGTCTGTGCACAGAAGCATTGGTGTGCTTATGAAGATAATGCCTTCAAATTTATCTGTAATACCAAAAGATTATAAACAATTTTGGGGCTATTTACATAAATTATAGGATATCCATTTACTTGAATATCATGCAGTCATTAAAAATAATGAGAAAAATCTATTCATACTGAAATGAAAAGACTGCCAAGACACATTGTTAAACAACAAAAACAAGGTTCAAAACAGTTTGTAGAATATGCTATCATGGTTGTGAAAACAAGCAAGGAGATAAAATATATACATATGCATGTATATGCACAGAATATCTCTTGAAAGACACACAAAACAATTGCAGTGGTTACTTCTAAGAAGGGTAAATGAGGGATTGAGGGTGATAGGAAAGAACTATTTATTCTTCAGTGGATAACCTTCAATAGCTTTTGCATTTTATCCAGTGTGCATGTATAATTAAAAATATAGAGTAAGAAAAATAGACCAAATTTTGGATCCCTTGTGATGTACATTCTTTTGGAAGTTAGCATATCCATGCAAATGACCAGAGAACAACAGAATGCTTGGATTTTTCAGAGAGGAAAAAATCAGGTACAAAATTATTCCAGCTTACTTTCTCTAATTTATCTATATTCTACCATAGAAAAATCATATATTTCTAATGCAAAAACTAATTGAGCTAAATTTCAGCCATGACTACTGCAAAGGTGAAACAGAAATGCCAGCAGAGATAGAAAGGGCAAGATGGTGACTGGGGAAGAGGTCCCTAAAACCTCTCCCAGTAAACACAATTGAATAGCCATCCAGGGGCCAAGAAAGAGAACACTGAGTGACACAATGACAGCTGATAAATCCACGCATCGCAAGAAAATACATGAAAGTTGAAGAGAAGAGAGTGAATGCGAGAGAGGGAAGAGAGTAGAGGTGGATTGCGACAGAACACGATTACTCCTCACAGGAAAGGAGAGGCCAAAAGGCAACAAGAGTGAAAGCCAGCCAAAGTGGTAGAAAGTTGGGAGACCATGGGAGAATTGTGCCTTAGAGCTTGTGGGCCAGCCTCTGAAGCTCTTGAGTAGCAAGAGGGCTGAGTGAGGACTCTGAACAGCTGCAGGCTGAGGTGGGGCCCCAGAGACAGCACCTCAGCTCCTGGCAGCCCACTGCATGCAGGTGCATAGCTCCTCTGCCAGGCCATGGTACCTGATCCACAGACTGCCTTGGCATGACCCGTGACATCAGGCCCATGGCTTTAGACTTGTGGTTCGTGTGTACCAGGAGCCCACGCGTGGTCTGAGACTGTAGACTTCACCCTGAACAACGGGTCACTGGAGCAGTCCCAGTAAGACAGGTGGATTTGATAGCATTCGCCCCGGCCAACAAAAGCAGCCTCATCCCACATCCCCCAGATTCCCTAGCATAGAGCAGGAAGTGGAGATGCCCCAACATCCTTTTTTTCTTTTGAGGTGAAACAGAGATAGTTTATTGAAGAGAAAGTACACTTCAAAGAGGTAGGAGCAGGTTCAAGCAAGGAGAGTGGCTCAGCATCCCCAGCATGCTTTTTGTTGGCCTCTCCCCTCTCTTACAGCCTCCCCAATGAACTGCAGGAAGCAGACAGACCCTGGATAGAAGAGCACCACGTCTAAAATAGACATAGACCAGAGATAAGGCCTAAACACCACACCTTTCTCCCAAAACTTGCCCCCCAGTGCCACCTAGCTTCTTCCCTACAGCAAGACACCACAAAAATACTAATCAGAGCTTCTGGGCTCTGCTAAACATAACACCCTCATGTCAAAGAGGAAGAACCCAGCAGACATTATGAATTCCTTAGGATTTAAAGCTGGTCAGAAAAAGATAAAAATATCCAGAAAAGGGTCTCATAGACCTAGAAAGTTCTGAACTAATGACAGGGAATTTTAAAGTAGTCATTGTAAAGGCTCTGAGAGAAATAAAAACATACTGGCAGAACATCATAGCAGAGGTGAATGACCTAAGAAAGGAAATCCATAAACAAAAGGAACGATTTCACAAAGAAATTCAAAACATAAGGAAGATCAAGATGGAAATTTGAGAGATAAATAATACAATATAAGGAGTGAGAAAAGAAATAACAGCCATAGGAAACAGGGACAACCAGATGGAGGAAAGAATTAGTGATATCAAAGATCAGAACATGGAAAAAATCCCCAAAAAAAGGAATAGAGGGAACTCAGAACCAAAACGATTGAAAGAACTCTGCAAGAACTATCTGACCCCATGAGACAAAACAATATCAGGATAATAGGATTTAAAAAAGGAGCAGAGCACTCTACAGAGAACACATTCAAACAAATAGTACATGAGAAGTTCCCAGACCTATGGAAAGATCTGGATCACCAAATTCAGGAAGAAAACAGGTCCACTAGATAGCTGGATCCTAGCAGATCTGCTCCAAGAAAATCATACTCACAATGTCAAAAGCTGAAGACAAACAAACAATTCTCAAGGCATTCAGTGAAAAAAGAATTACAATCTTTAGAGGAAAACCCATCAGGCTGGCATCAGACTTCTCAGCAGAAACTCTATGAGCCAGGAGGGAATGGAATCAAATATTCAAAATTTTGAAAGGGAGAAACTTCCAGTCAAGAATAAATTATCCAGCAAAATTATTTTTCAGATATGAAGGTGGAATAAAGATCTTCTCAGACGCACAGAAGCTGAGGGAATTTGCCAGTATAGGCCAGCACTTTAAGAAATAATGAAGGAGGATCTTCAACCTGAAATAAAAGATAAGTACCAATGGAATAGAGTTGAGGGAACAAGAAAGAAACAAAAATAAAACAAAAACAAAAAAGTCCTGAACACAGGAAATCCTCACATATTGATTATCACTCTAAATGTTAATGGACTGAACTCACCAATAAAAAGACACAGAGTAGCAGACTGGATAAAAACACAAAACCCATCCATATGCTGTCTCCAAGAGACACACCTCAGGCATAAGGACAAACACAGACTCACAGTGAAAGGATGGGGAACAATACCACAAGGAAACGGTAATCAAAGAAAAGGAAGAGCTGTCTTACTGACATCTGATAAAATAATCCTCAGGGTAAGAAAGATAGCAAGAAACAAAGCATTTTGAAATAAATAAATAAATAAATAAATAAAAGATGGCAAGAGACAAAGGTGGACATTACATAATGATAAAAGACACAATACAACAACAAGATTTGACACTAATTAATACATATGCTCAGAACCAGGATGCACCAAATTATACAATGCAACTACTAACAGACTGAAAGGAGAAACTGACAAAAGCACAACCATTGTGGGAGACTTAAACACCCCTTTAAAAATCATGGACAGATCATCCAAACAGAAAGTAAATAAGGAAATGTCAGCTTTAAATGATGCATTACAGCAATTGGACATAATTGACATTTACAGGACACTTCTTCCAGCAAAAAGAGACTATACCTTATTTTCTAGTGCACATGGAACATTCTCCAGGATATACCACATGCTGGGACACAAAAGTAGCCTCAGCAAATTCAAGAATATTGAAATCATACCAAGTGTATTCTCAGACCACAAAGCTTTGAAATTAGAGATCAACTATAAAAGGAAAGCAGAAAGAAACCACATATACATGGAGACTAAACATCTTATTTTAAAATGACTGGATAAAAGAGCAAATAAAAAGAAGAGATTACAAATTAAAGCAGAGCTAAACCAATAAGAGAACAGAAGGAAAATAGAAAGAATTAATATTACAAAGAGCTGATTCTTGGAGAAAGTCAACAAAGTTGAAAACCCCTGGCTAGACTAATCAAAGGACTAAAGGAAAGAACACAAATATCCACAATTAGAAATGAACTTATTATACATCAAGTTGACAATGCACTGTAGAATTGTATGCCTGAAACCTATGTAATCCTTCCTAACAGATGTCACCCCAATAAGTCTAACAATAAAAATGAATTTTAAAAAATGAAATAAATGGGTAGAAATTACCACTGATACCACAGAAATACAAAGGGTTATAAGAAAACATTAGGACTTTAATGCCACTAAATTTAACAACCTAGAAGAAATGGACAAGCCTCTAGAAACTTATAGCTTACCTAGACTGAACCAAGAACTGGATAATCTAATTAGACAAATCCATAGTAAAGAGATTGAAATGACTATCCATAATCTCCATAAAGGCAAAAGCCCCAGACCAGAGGGTCTCACCAACAAGTTCTACCAAGCATTCAAAGAAAAATTAATTCCTATCCTCCTCAGACTGTTCCAAAAAATTGAAGAGAAAGCAATACTTCCTAACTCATTCTATGAGGTCAACGTTACACTAATATCAAAGCCTGGTAAAGACAACACAAAAAAGAAAACTATACACCAATATCTCTGATAAACACAGATGCAAAAATCCTAAACAAAGTATTAGCAAATAGAATTCAACAATGCATAAAAAAGATCATACATCAAGATCAAGTGGGATTCATCCCAGGAGCATAAGAATGATTCAACATAGGAACATCAATCAATGTGATACACCATATAAACAAAATAAAAGATAAAGACCATATGGTCATTTCAATTGATGCAGAAAAAGCTTTCCACAAGCTACAACATCCATTTGTGATTAAAACACTAAATAAAATAGATATAGGAGGCAAGTCTCTCAACATAATAAAGACCATATATGACAAACCCTCACCTAACATCATACTGATTGGAGAAAAGCTGAAGCCTATTCCCCTAAAATCAGGAATAAGACAGGGATGCCTCCTTTCACCACTGCTATTCAATATAGTACTGGAAGTTCTAGCCACAGCAATCAGACAACAGAAAGGAATAAAAGGTATGCAAATTGGAAAAGAAGAGGTCAAATTGTCACTATTTGCAGATGACATGATACTTTAGTTAGAAAATTCCAAAAGTTCTACCAGAAAATTATTAGAAACAGTAAATGAATACAGAAAATCTTAGGATACAGAATCAATGTACAAAAATCAACAGTATTCATGTATACAAACAAATAATCCTCAGAAAAAGAGATGAGGGAGTCAATTCCTTTTGCTATCACAACAAAAAGAATGAAATACCTGGCAATTAACTTAACAGAGAACAGGACAGACTTATACACAAAAAAAACTATGACACTTTTGAAAGAAAGTGAAGCAGACACTAAGAAATGGGAAAATATTCCCTGTTCATGGATAGGAAGATTTAACATCATTAGAATGGCCATTTTGCCCCAAGCAATCCACAGATTTAATGCAATACCTACCAAAATTCCACAATCATACTTTTGCAAAATAGATAAAAGAATTATCAGATTTATATGGAATCACAAAAGACCTTGAATTGCTAAAGCAATACTATATAAAATGAATAAGGCTGGTGGTATTACACTTCCTTACTTCATTTCATATTACAAAGCATCAATCATCAAAACAGTTTGGTATTTGCAAAAAAACAGAAATATAGACCATTGGAACAGAACTGAAAACCCAGAAATAAATCCACAAGTTTATGGACAAATAATTCTTCATAAAGGAGCAAAAAAAAAAGCAATGGGGAAAAGACAGTCTCTTCAGTAGATGGTGCTGGAAATGTTGGAAAAACATATGCAAAAGAATGAACCTGAGCTGTGAACTCTCACCATATACAAGAGTTAACTCAAAATGGATTAAATACCTTCATATAAGATCCAAAACAATAAACTGTATAGAAGAAAACATAGGTAATAAACTTATTAACCAAGGGCTCAAGGAAGACTTTATGAATCTGACCTCAAAGGCAAGGGAAGTAAAAGCAAAAGTAAATGAATGGGACTATATCAAACTAAAAAGCTTTTGCACAGCAAAGGAAACCTTCAACAAAGCAAAGAGACAGTCAACTGAGTGAGACAAAATATTTGCAAACATCACATCAGATAAGGGTCTAATACCTAAAATATATAAAGAACTAATATGAATTAACCACAAAAAAACCAAACAACCCTATTAAAAAGTGGGCAGAAGAACTAAACAGACACTTCTCCCATGAAGAAATACAAACAGCCAACAGACATGTGAAAAACTGCCCATCCTCTTTAGTTATCAGGGAAATGCAAATCAAAACCACAATGAGATACCACCTCACACCTGTTAGAATGGCTATTATCAACAAGACAAAGACTAACAAGTGCTGGAGAAGACGTGGAGGAAAAGGAACACTTGCACACTGCTGGTGGGAACGCAAATAGGTACAACCACTGTGGAAGACGGTGTGGAAGTTCCTCAGAAAATTGGGAGTAGAGTTACCATATATCCCAGCAATCCCCCTTCTGGGGATCTACCCAAAAAACTTGAAAACCTTTGTCCGCAATGAGTTATGTACCCAAGTCTTCATTGTAGCACTGTTCACAGTGGTCAAAACATGGAAACAACCAAAGTGCCCTGTGACAGGTGACTGGAAAAAAAAGCTGTGGTACATATACACAATGGAATATTACGCAGCTATAAGAAAGGATGAAATTCTGCCAGTTACAAAAAAGTGTTTTGACCTGGAGATCATCATGCTAAGCAAAATACGCCAGACAGAAAAAAACCAAAAACTGTATGACTTCACTCATATGCAGAATATAAAAGTGAAAGCAACAAAGAAAAAATGGAGAAACAAAGAAAAAACCCAGGGACACAATCACTGGTTTAATGTTCATTTGGGGACAAGTGGGGAGGGGATGGGAGATGGGGAAGAGTAGGGAGAGGAGGGAGAGGGAGCTAAATATATGGTGATGGAAACAGAACTCACACTAAGTGATGAATTTATTATACAACAAGTTGACAATGCACTAAAGAATTGTACATCTGGAATCTATGTAATTCTTGCTAAACAATGTCACCCCAATAATTCTAACAATAAAAAAAGAAATTCCAACAGTCCACATAAAGGCAAGATCTATAATTATAGGGAAGGAAAAAATAAAAAAAAATACAGGTAGATGCTGTGCTAGATAGTCTGCATGCACTTTCTCATTTAATGCTCCTGGCAAGATTGTGAGGTTGGAGTTGCCTCTACTGTACAGATGAAGAAAAAACTCCTAGAGAGAGATGAATTTGCCCAGGGTTACATGGCTGGTGACTGGGTGAAAGCAAAGAGATGGCATCCTACTCTCTGTTATTTCTCAGAAGTCCATTGATGAAAAAGAGCAGGAGGCTTTGTATTTGTTACTCAGGTAGTGTTCATGAAATCTGTTAGTGTACAGCCCTTTTGGTAGCTACCCAAAGGCATTCTTACACTTACCCTCCTTCCGTATCTTGAAGGAAGGAATATTTACTCTATGAACCCTAAATTCCTTATTCATAAAATGCAAATTACCTATTTAGCAGGGTTGTTATGATTATTTAAAATAAATTTTGTAAAGTGCCTGGCAGGAAAAAAGGCAAGATGGCGACTGGTGAAGAGGTCCCTAAAACTCTCCCAGAAAACACAATTGAACGGCCGTCCAGGAGCCAAGAAAGAGGACCCTGAGTGACAAAATGGCTGTTGAGAAATCCACAAATCACAAGTAAACACCTGAAGGTTGGCAAGAAGGGAGCGAGTTGGGGAGAGGGAAGGGAGCAGAGACAGACCACCACAGGACACGATCCCTGCTGACCATTCGGAGAAGCACAGTTTGGGGGAGGGGATAGACGGGGGAGCTGGGGATGGAGTTTGGGAGCCAGCATTTGGAACTTTTGAGTGGTAGAAGGGCTGAGCGAGGACTCTGAACTGCAAAGATGACACCCCAGCTGTAAGCCCCCTGGAGACCTACACAGGGCTGCAGTTCTTGTTCCCAGCCCGCTGCAAAGGTGACCCTGATGTCACAGGCCAGGCCCACAGCTTTGGACTTATGGAGTGGGCACTTCCTCGTGCACCCCAGGGTTCTGAAAGCAGTGTGAGCGCATAGACGACCAGGTGCTGAATCAGGGCTAGGAAGACAGACTGATTTTATAGCATTCACCCCAGTCAGCAGAAATAAGCCTCGAAACAGCTTCCCCAGCAAAGGGCAGAAGGCAGAGCCACCTTTGGAAGGCCTTTTGTTGGCCTCTCCCCAGGATATATGCACATAGCCTCCAAACGCAGTAGGAGATCAGAAACAAGAAACAAACAGCCCCCTCTCCCCCAAAACTTGACCCCCAGTGCCACCTAGTGTCTGCCCTATAGCAAGACACCACAAAAGCAATAATCTGGGCACTGAACATAAAGCCCTCATGTCAAAGAGGAAGAACCTAGCGGACAGGATGAATTCCTTAAAAACTAAAACTCCTCAGAAAGAACATGAAATTTACCCAGAAGACAGCTTGTTACAACTGGAAGGGTCGGATTTAAGTGACGGAGAATTTAAAGCAGCCATTCTAAAGGCTGTGAGAGAAATGAAAACTTATTGGCAGAACACCATAGCTGAGATAAATAATATAAAAAAGGATATAAAGGACATAAAAAAGGAATTCTGTGAACAAAAAGAACAATTTAACAAAGAAATTCAAAACATAAGAAAGATTGAGATGGAAAAATGAGAAATAAATAATACAATAAAAGAATGGAGAAATGAAATAACTGCCATAGGAAACAAGACCAACCAGATGGAGGAAAGAATTAGTGATATTGAAGATCAGAACATGGAAACAGCTCAGAAAGAGGAAGAGAGGGAATATAGAACCAAAAGGATTGAAAGAACTCTGCAAGAAATATCCGACTCCATGAGACAAAACAATATCAGGATAATAGGAATAGAAGAAGGGGCAGAAAAATCTACAGAGAGCATACTCAATCAAATCGTAGATGAGAACTTTCCAAACCTATGGAAAGATCTGGAACCCCAAGTTCAAGAAGAAAACAGGTCCCCCAGAGACCTGGACCCCAACAGATCTTCTCCAAGACACATGGTACTAAAGATGTCCAAAAGTAAAGACAAAGAGACAATTCTCAAGGCAGCCAGGGAAAAAAGAACTATAACCTTTAGAGGAAAACCCATCAGGCTGGCATCAGATTTCTCAGCAGAAACTCTACAAGCCAGGAGAGAGTGGAACCCAATATTCAAAACTTTAAAAGAGAGAAACTTCCAGCCAAGAATAAATTATCCAGCAAAATTATCTTTCAGATAT